>JARHVA010003207.1:47500-150000 GCA_037957365.1 Torreya grandis | reverse complement strand
AGGGGTGTCCCTCTTGTAACATTCATATACTTTGATTGTTACACTTATATTTATCTCTAACATCTTCCCTTATTCGTTCCCATCATCATATGCTTTTGGATCACTAAATTATAGATCATTAATCATTTTATGTTGTAGCTCATTTTATTACCTTTTTCTAGTTGCAGTATTGTTATATGGGAAAAAGAACATTATTGGGAATTATGTTTTCATTAAGGCATTTTGATGATAGTTGTTGGGTTCATGTATATCTAACCAAATTTATTCTCCTCTTTTGTATGCATTTGTATTCGCTCTATTTCATTGTATGAATAGCAGTGTATTTAGAATGTATCATGTGATACTTGAAACTTTTATGTTGTTTTATGTGCATGATTAAGTGATATATTTATGGATTTTAAGTAGTCACAAAATTTTAATAAGTTATTATTGGAACAAATATAAATACAGTGTCATTAACTAGAAAGTATATGGAATTAAACTAGTGTTATTTTATGATATGACAAAACATATAGAGGTTTGTATTCTTTAATAGAGTAGTGATTATGCATTTAAATTTCATAATAAACATTATCTAATGCCATCTTCACCGCATGGAATGCCTATTAACCTATGAACTTATCTATTGATTATTATAGTAGCTTGATGATAGCTAACTATATTAGAAGATATTGGTATGTTGGAACATGTGGGTAATGGTTAGATTTGGGATTAAGCTAATAGTCATAGGCAAGGTTGAAACCAATATATGAATAAATGCATATTCCTTATTGTTAATTTTACTATGACATTCAATGAAAGTATGGTTTCACATTCATAACCTGGGCTGAGAATAATTGTTTCAAAAAGATTATGCAATTAGTCTCTTGGAGTTTTCAATAATATGTTATCATTACTATATGATAATAATAAATGTATACTAGTTGTAATGTCATTATGAGTAAGCTTACTTCCATTTCATAATCAATTAAGTAAGCTATATTAATGAGCTTCTTATATGAATCCATATTATGGATTATGGATATACCATTATCTATGATTTAGTGAAATAGACTCATGGCATGTTTCAAAAGCCTATTAAATCAATTGTTGTAAAGAAATTATTGATTTATTTAAATTGATTATGTGGTCTTTATTACTTCCAAAACAATACTAGTAATTGGTTATAATAAATAGATGTGCTTAAAAAATATAAGTGTACCTTGTCAATGAACTTCACATTATACCTTATGATGTGATTATTAAGATATGAATAATCCATGTGATCGGTAAATAATTGAAGGAGGATAATAAATATTAATTTATGGAAACCTCTAATTTAACACATGGATATATGATTAAATAATCCATCTTGGTAATCAGATACTAAGTCATAATCTCCTTTAATGAAAACTCAAGCTAATACCTAAAACTAAGTCAATAATGAACTTTTTCATGGTCATGTATAGGCTACTTTAGATGGTGCAAATGCCTATGTTTTCACAATAATAGGATATTTTAACTAATTAATTAGTAATGAACATTTAGTGTAGATCCTAAGGTTGGCCTATGAGTTTGTTTTCTTGTATCATGAGGAGGAATTGATCTCCCAATGTCACTTATATGCTTATTTAATAGGATGCTCATGTATGAGATGTCATCCACCTCAAGTTGACTGTATTATAATTCATATAAATTTATAATTACAATACTTTAAACTTGTATCTATATCCTATATGTGCATGTGTCCCTTATCAATGTTTAGAGTGAAGGTGTGATGTTGCATAAAGTGTCTGGGATCGGTAAATGGAAGCAATGGGGGTAGTACAAGGAATTAACCTCACTTGGGTGTTTACCCAAGGATTTAGGAATCTTATGCTTATGCCATGTTGGCTCTAGTAATGGGTAAGAGATATACACCTACTATTCTCATGGAACAATAAGACTAGCTAAGCAAGTTAGTAGGTTGGACCTTGCATGTTTAGTCTCTTGGAACTATGTGCTAGAGTATTAAATTTCTTGTATATCTTATTTAATTTTAAGCATTGGATAGCTAGACATTATTAGATGTGATTAACTTTATTCTTGATGTTTAAATCATTTCCTTGTAGGGTATTTGGGATGCTGGTTAAGTCCCTAGTGCTTCTTATGGAGTTATGATGATACATTACATGATATTAGTTTTATGCATTATGACCTTTTGATGTTCCACTAGGTACATGAAGATAATTTCAAAAAAAACCTTTTGGGGTTGTTTTACCTTCCTTTTAGTAGGACACACTCATGAGGATATAGATGGAAATTTTAGAAAATTAATAGTATCACTATGAAAATCAAACACATTTTCTTTGCCACATATCATTGACACCTACAGAACATGTAAAGAGGAATCAATTACATTCAATCCTTATATTATTTAGGAAATGTATTACATACATTAATTTTTGTAACAAAACATATTATATGGGAACCAAAAAATAATGGGTATGAAAAAACCTAAGGTGTTTAGGTTCCATGTTGTTTATCGCATGAGTGTCGGAATATAAATTAATAATAAAGTATTTGCAATGGTTCCATCAAATCCTACTACGGTGTACAAAATATAATGGTGATCTAGACTTGCCAAATGGAAAACCTCTTAGACCACATTTCAAATAATGCAAAGAAAATGAATATTTGGAAAAGGGAATCAAATAATATATTGAACATTAGGTAAAAAGTACAACAGATGGAAGTAGAGATTATTAATTATCTAAAGATAATGTATTAGGAAAATAATTGTGTGCTTTGGATAGACCATTTGTATATTTTATAAGGATTTCAAATGATTTTTTGGACAAATAATCTAGGACAAAGACATATACAACTAAATAATAGGAGTCAAAAATTATCATAGGGAAGACTACAATAATCAAAATACCCCAATTAATAATGATGTTTATGTTGGGATTATTTGTGTAAGACCTAAAGAAGCATTCAATCCATTTATGGACTTGTTTATGGGACAAATTCTTTAACTATGACCACAAAATAAAAATGAAAAAATATGGATGGAAATGGTATATGTAGATATTTATTTTAAAATGGAAGTTGACAAAGTGGATAAAAAGGTGAGGATTCAATATGTGAAACCTATTGGGAGAGAAAAACGTTCAAAATTGTATCATGATTGTTTAAGTCTAAATAAAACAAGGGCCAAATCGAACAAAATTAAATAAGATATTGGTGTCTATAGAGCCATATGCGCATGGACACATCAATGAAAAATTAGAAAGGAGGATCAATTAAGATAATTTATAAATAAATGATGCTATTAAATAATACCTTAAACTAATTAAATACGATAATGAATATCAACTAGATGAAACTATTAAGGATCATAAATTAATATGTGATACCATCTTGGCACTAGAGGTTGGTTTTTTGAAATTTTTCAATAAGACCTTAAAATTTTATTTTTGTTTCATTTGAATGAGATATTGATGTTTATTTCATTGACTCTTTTGTCATACATTTTAAAGTATATTAATACCTTAATAATGAAGTATTTTATATTAAATATGAGTGGAATATTAATATTTATTTCATAAAATTGTTTTTCTTAATTTACAAACTAAGAATATATTAAGATTAATGCCTAATTA
This sequence comes from Torreya grandis, assembly GCA_037957365.1. NCBI lineage: Eukaryota > Viridiplantae > Streptophyta > Pinopsida > Cupressales > Taxaceae > Torreya > Torreya grandis. The sequence goes on along the minus strand of JARHVA010003207.1, from coordinate 146,377 downwards.
TGTAATAAAAATATTTTTCAATGTGAAAATAACATTATTCTACTTAATTTCAAGTGAGATGCACCAATAGTGATGCAAAATAAGTTTAGGCATTCACTCATGTTGATGTGTGTTTTAATCACATAATAAAATTCTATGATGATGTAAGAAGAATAATGATATAAAGTGTTGATCCACAAGGAAATTATATCATGTTTAGTTTAATTGTTCATGGAATATATTTTAAATTCATCCCTCTTTATATTTACAAGTTTCTATTGATGTGGCATCACTATGACTAGATGTGATAAGGAAAGAGATGGAAAATGCAAAGGCAAAAGTTACATAGCATGTGGATGTGGCAGTATCTTATTATCTCAAGTTCATAGAGTCTCAAAATTTAAGTGGATTGATTAAAATTTCACTAATCCATTAAACCTTTATCTTCAATTTAACTTTCCTTCACATCAATATATTCCATATAGATAATAAATAAATGTAGCATAGTTAAAACATTATTAAAGTGAATTTTTTTTACTTTTAATAAGTCTACAACATTAGAAGAGAACATGTGGAAAATTATCACCATGAGGGAAAAAAGTCATGAAGTCATGGAGGTTTATTAATTACTCATTGATGTGGTATTAATAAATTATGTGGATATTCTAAAACTTTAAATCCAATTTATCTCTCTAGGTGTCAACTTTTTTGTGCACACAATATATTGATATATTGTGATCATATAAAAAAACCAATAAATCACATACAATGTTTTAAACAAATTTTCAATATAAATGTGAATAATCCTAGAGATTAGAATGGTATCATGGGATCAAATATTCATGGACTCTTCTAGATATCACCTTAACTTCAATATAAAAGGGGATTTTGTGGACATGTAGGTTTATGGATTTCACGTTAGACTATGATTAGGTCCATTAGTTATGAAGATATATATTTAGAATTAAAATAAATGTGAAACTTGATTTAATACATACAAGGTGTCCATGAATTGATTAATTATATCATCAGGGTACATTAAATGTGAAATTTTAAAATTTAGATAATGTAAGTGGAAACCACTTTGGTTTTACAAGGGTACAAAGGGAAGATTTTTATGGTCCATTAAAAATGTTGTCCAATATTTGTACATGGTGTACATATGTTTTACATTGGTGTAGTATGATTTTTGAGTATTAAATATAATGATGTGATAATTTAGTTTATATGAGGCAAAAGTTGGAAAAATATTATATAGTACTATGAAAACTATTCTGTGCTTTTATGACAACTATAGGGAATTATGTGATCACGACTAATTAGGATATAATTAGAATCTAATTTCATAGTAACTAGAATCCAGTAATATAAATATTTAATATAATAATACTTAAAACTAATTTAATATAATTATTATAAAACATTAATGTGACTTGAAAGTGTTATTATGTATATAGGTGTAAAACAAGAAATATATATTCGAAAGTACTAAAGATAAATGTACTTAGCTAAAAAACTGATCTCTATTGACTATATCAGATGTTTGATTATAAAAATATAAGAGAGGACTATGAAAAATCAATATCATAATCATAAACAAAAATATAATCTAGACAAATTATGAACTTCAGTGGATTGATTGTGGACTTTTATTAGTTGACTATGATAGACAACAAGTAGGAAAATATAGATAAAACTAGAATATATAAATGATAGAACATATGAAGAAGAATAATAAATATTTGTATAAGATCCCAGTAGTAATAAAATAACATATTGCTCCCAATTATATTTATTTTAGACTTTTTTATGTTGATTATGCATCTAAACTAATAGTTACACCTTTAAATGAAGATAAATTTGAGATGTTGCACTTAGGGTTGTTCCATGTAGAATTTTTTGTGTTTCTTGTCATATATTTTAAATCCTTAAGGAAATTTTATAGATTGAAAAATTAAAATAAAAATAGTGGGTGTAATGGGTTGAAATAACCTCAATCATCCCCTTGAATATTGGCTGCCTCCTACATATCCAACATTTCAAGGAGGGAAATCAAGTACACGTAATCCTCCCACCTAGAGTTAATGTGAAATTGTGAGAGTTTTAAATTTGTGTATGTAACTAAAATATGGATTTTATAATTTAAAATGATATTTATGTTTTTTATTTATATGGATATTGACTTGGCTTATGACTACTCCTTATGAGTAATGCAAAATTATGGTATAATAGAATAAATTTACACAATTTTTAGAAGTGTAAATGCTTGTTCCAAGTGAATAACAAGTGAGTAAAATTAATGACTCCGTATATGTATTTAGAGGAACATATTTTTATAATTTTATTTATAATTAATTATAAAAAAATATGGGATGACCCAAAAGGATAACTATGAATTTGAAAATTAGCTATTATTTAGTGCGGGATCCATCTAACCAAAGTGTATATTAGTGAATTATGCCCTTGTCTATCAAGGGTGGACTTGTCCAAAAAGGTTAAGGACATGAGTTTATGGATGAATTAATTTTCATGGTGTTTTTAATTAACTTGATAATTTTAAATTGCTTTTTTATGTAATGATAGCCACAAACAAAGGATCGATTCCACATATAGGCCAATGAATTAGATCAATGGAAAATAAGAGTAATGTATTTGAGCATTAGCTATGTGATATGGAATATGTAAATAATTAGAATTTTCAAGTGGCTATGACAAAATTTATTTGTCTAAATTTACCATGTGCATTCCCCCCTTAAATATATAGTAAAGGAAAAAGTGTTGAACTCGAGTGTATAAAACACACTTTTTATGTAAATTTTTTAATTTTGTAGAGATATTTAATTTAGAAAACCCTAAAATAACTCATGAAAGAGTCATTTTTCTCATTTAAATTTTGAAAATCTTAACTTTGAGAATTGTAAAATTTTAAATAGAACAAGGAATAAGTACACCTATATGTATGTGAAACCAAATTTCCATATAATTTGTAACTAATAATGGAGAATCATGCCACCTTAATAAAACATTTGGATATTTTTTATAAATGCATATTTTTTATAGTGATGAAATAAGAATTTTAATAACTAATCAAGGTATTGAGGTGGAAAGGTTCATTATCCCAACTCTTATGAATAAAAAGTACTATTGAATGTATTGATCCAAAAAGGGTGGAACCATGTTGGATTCACTAGAAGTGATGCCAAGGCCATTATTTTTCACAAGACTTGAATGTATAACACTAACATGGATTTGAATCACATTTTTGTAGATAAATATAGATTCTTACTTGAATGATTGAAAAATTAATGAAGAGTATTCATGAATATATTACTCATAGACTTTTCATACTTTTATCTTTGAAACTTTAAAACTGATTTTTTACACTTTGAATATACATGAGAATGAGTGAGTGTCATGCACCCTTTTAATATGTGATAATTGTATAAAGTGATATTAATTGATATTCCTAATTTATTTTGTAACTATTTTTGACATGCTCATGCATATGCATTGAAATGTGTATAATAACCTACTTTTAGTCATCGAAAATGAGTGCATATACATGTCATATTCCCCCATAATCTATATTAAAGTACCAATTTATGTCATATGTTTGATTTATAAATCACTTTTAATTTTTAAAAACCTATATTTTACTTATAAAATCTGATTCTCTCATTAGTTTGAATCTTTTGAAAGTCATCCTCTATATTTTTAACACCTATATATTGTATATTTGAACTTGTATTATGTCCCAAATATGTTCATAAGGGTTTGGATATATAATATAATTCCACTATAATGACCTCATTTTGAGATGAGGGATTTATCTTTTAAATCACTCAACTTGAAATAAATGTTAAAAATATCATATGATAAATGTATGATGATATATGTCATGACCCTATTTTTCTTCATGGCATTTTAATTATGAGATTTAGTAGCTTCTGTATTTTGTTTGCTTAGCATGTTGGTTTTAATGCTGTTATTATGCAATTCAAATGTATAAACTATTGGTATGCTGATATTATTATGACATTTATGTTTTTAGATGATGTGCACTTTCTATATTCACATATTATTGTTAAATGTATATTAAAATTATTTTTATTTAATTCAGTTCTAATTGCGTAGTACATTTATTGCTTTTATCACATCCAAATAATTTTCATGGTCTTTTTGGTGACCATATGGACAAGTACTTATGAACTAGGTTGCTTAAATATCTTTGTAGTCGAGACATGATGTATGGATGAGAAGTAAATTTAAAACCTTTAAAAATAATTACGATCTTCTCTTTCATTGTTTAGTTCACTGTGTTCAGTATCCACTTGTGAGTGCCTTATTATTTTTCTTCTTTGTTGTTTTGTCATGACCTCATTTGGCCATTGGTTTCCATCTTGAGTCACTGATTAATGTGAAACTTTTCACTTCATGATGATTTATTTGGTTTCATTAATTTTACTTGATTATTTTATACCCTTTGGGCATTAGGGCCTTATTTAAATCCATTGATATATGCCAGATGCTTGTTTATCGACTTGGTATTTCATGGCATTGATTATGTTGTTTAAGATGAATTTGGGGTTAGTTAAGTTATTGGTGGAGTGTGTTATTGACTTGGTCTTAGTAAAGTTTTGAATAAATCATGGAAATAAACAAGGAACCTATAACCACAATGGTACTTTCATTATTTTTATTTTTAAATTTGGAATTGGATTTTAGTCAATGGCATAGACTTGAACTTCAAGGGATCTATATCAAGAGGATTATTTTATTTTAATATGGTTTTTTGGTAATTTTGGGAGCTCATTTGGAAACCCTAATGAAATTATACCAAATTTTTTTGATATGGCCACCATGAGGAATTCAATAGGGTTATTGGCCACTCCAAAACTACAATTTTATTGATAAGTCATTATGAGTAAATTGTATCAAGTTATCATCTAATTACAACATTTTTGTGGAAGGATGTTGATGTTGGTGGTTTACTTGAAAAAGTCAACTCATGTTCCTAGTTGGGGCTTGGATTTTAATCAAGTAAAGAGAGTTTGGATTATGTTCATTGTTTTCTTACTCAAGTAAGTATTACTTTAGATTTCATGATTTATTTTGAAGGACTGGTCTAATATAGTGGATGTCATTTTCAATATGGGTGGAAAGGAAAGATGTAAGGCTTCCCATTGCCCCCATAATGTGTATAAGTGACATTATTAGGATGGGTTATTTTAAATATAAAAATCACTATTGTTTTGAAGTGTTTTAATGTTGTAGTTTTATTTTGAATTCGATATTGAGTTGGGTTTGCTTTGAATTTGAACAATAAAGTAAAGACATTTCTGTTGAGAATTTTTTTATGGGAAAAAAAATAAAAATGTGTATGACATTTTCATCTATTACACATATGCATAGTATATTTATTGTTTTTATGCATAACCCTCTTCATTTTATGCATTTTATTATTTTGTGGTTTTCAATTCATTATTGAATTTATCATGGGTCAGAACTATTTCAAAAAAGATGTTGTTTTAATGATGTTTAAAACATTGAATTTTTAGAATTTATAAAAGCTAAGAATGAGAGTTGTCACTAGGTTGGTTACTTCAAAACCCAATACATTTTATTTTCACATTGGAACTCATTTAAAAGTTTTATTGAAGTCTTATTTCGATTGATAATAGTTTTTGTGTCATCATTCTATATGCTTGGAGAAAATTTTTATTATTCTTCATGCCAAATTTTATGAATGTCTATTTTGAGATTATTTTCTAAAATATGTATTTTTCTTTGTGGATATGATTTTTATGGTCTTAAACTCACTATTCTTGTGTTAAAATATTAAAAATTAGGATGCTTCATTTTGTTTAAAATGTTATACAATTATAAATTATGTTTTCTAAAGTGATGTTCATTAGTTTAACCACCTAGTTAAACCCATGAAGGTTAACTTGAATAATCTCAACATAGAGATATAACATTATAGATAAATATGGGTGTACTTAATTTTTACATAGTACTTATCTTTATTTGAATTATTTTTATATTTGAGTGATTATTTAATGAATCTTAGTTTTTTTATTCTTGTTCTTTATTTCACCTACCCTACTACCCAAAGCTACATCCAACTAATGGATGGGGTGGTCTAGGGTCACTTATGGTTATGCCCATTGGGACTAGAAGATTTGATTTGGGTTGATCATGTATTGAGGAAGAGTGTTTTATGTTTTAGATTTTGATAGGGTTTATCTTCTATTAGGATCATTTAAGGAAACACTTGTCGGGGATTGATTTGTATTCATTTGATTACTATATCTTATTTGGAGATAATGTATTTGTTTATGTAAGTTATCATTTTATTGTAAATGATATATATTTATTATATGAATAATTAATTAATTTATTTTTGTTATTAAGATGATTTATAACTTAGTTGTTATTAGTCCATCTTTTAGATTTATATTCTTTATGGGATTATGGTATGTATATTAGTTAACGTGTGATGATTTTTAATTAGATATAATGTTGAAGTCATTAAATAAAAATAATATTTTATTGTGAAGAATATTATAATGTGACCATTACACTCTTTTGAATACTAAATAAACCTATAATTTTATGGTTTACTCACTTATAATGTAAAACAAAAGTAGTAAGTTTCTATTATGCTATTAGTTATAGAATAATTGTCCTTTCTCAAAAATGAAAAGAGATTATATTTTTAAAGACTCTTATTGGTCATTTGAATGAATGATTAGAAAAATTTCATCATTTGATAAGACTATTGAGTTCTTATTAAATATTTGTTAACTATTTTTAGGCTTAACAATATATTTATATGAAATATATAGTAAAGTTGTAAACTTAAAATATTATGATTATTTATTAATGTCATTATAGAAAATTATTATTATGATAAGTTAAGATATAATAGGAATAAGTGTAATCATTTCCTTTATTATTTCAATTTATTTTAAAAAGGATATCTAAACATGCATTAATACTAGGATGGAAGTTGTCTTGTGACAAATGAATTCTTTTATTAAATCTAAGGATTTTATTAGGGATATGCTTATAAACTTGAAATAATTAGTTTTATGTGAACCTTGATCTTAATGTTAAAATGACATGTTATAAAAATTAATACAAAAATATGAAAATACATAAGTTTGTTAAAGTATTCTTTTATTGAAGCTGAATGTTATACTTCACCATCAAGTTCTCATATTTGGAATGATAAAAAAATATTGAACTCAGTTCAAATGATAATCTCTTATGAAATGATTTATGCAAATATTAGTGTTATGTTTGATAACATAAAAATGGATTAAGAATGTTTTTTGTTCTTCTAAGATAATGTTTTTGAGGCATGATTTCTTAGAGAACCTAATAAGGTAATAGGTTAGAAATAATATGTATAAATAAATGTGGATAACATAATTTTTAGTCATGTAATATTAATTTATTTTTTGTGTAATTAAAACATAAATAATAATTACACTAGTTGTGATGACAATTATTATAGCCAAGAAAATAAGTATGGTCTAAGTGTTTTGGTTAAATTATTAGTGGTCCAATTGGTCCAATTGATAACTAAACAAATGAAATTATGGTTGTAGTAAATATCATAATATATTTTCATGCATAACTTAAGCATTTTTATTAAATAATTAAACAAAATTAATTTATTTTCATAAGTGTATAATTCATTAACATTGCAAGTACATCTAACCAAGTGACAAATAAGTATGGTTATAGGGATATAATATACATGAGAAGGCTTATATATGGTTAAGATGCAATGTGTATGAGTTCATTTTGATAATTTAAGTGATGATATGGCTACTTATGTGGTATTTTCCATCATGATAACACTAAATAAGACCTTTTAAGATTTTAAAATCACATATGAACATATGCTAATTCATAAGTGATGTCATTTTAAGGTCTTTAAATTATCGTGTAATGATCATACTGCTAGGTTTTGCTATGTAACCTAAGTAGAAATCACTATGGTGAAAAATTTAATCAAATCCTTTCCTATTTAATTGTTTTAGGGTTTCAAAACATTTTCATTGTATTGCTTTTTTAAATAGTCCTACAACCCTTGTTGATTTTGGATAATTTATTAAATCTTAAAAACGAGAAGCTTTGTATGATGGTTCTTCTGCTAAAATTGATTATTTTAAATTATATTGTTCATGTTACTCCTACTTGATTCTTTTCATCCTTATCCATACAGAACATAATTGTTGAGCAAGGTTTAGACTATTTTATGTCTTGTACAAGTACTCAGGGAAGCTTATAATATGTTAATGGATTCATTAGGAAGGCCACAAATGAGTATGTAAGTTAGAGTGTATGAGTATATAGTTTTATATATTTATACTCTCTCATTTTTTTATGTAGTGGATAATAAATTCATGTGAAATCATTCACAAGTTATGAATTTAGTCTAGTTCCTATGTTGGTCCTAACATAATTATGTATCTCATTATGCTTTTATGCTAAATTTTAGTATAAACTATTTTATCCGTGGATGTTTTCCTAGGTTTTAAAAAAATGGGTTATCTCATTGTGGTATTAGAGCATTATTAATAACATAGTAACTTTGTAAAATTATTTATTGTTGTTATCTATTGAGTTTTTTTTGTTTCAGTCTAGGATGGTGAGAATAAGTTCTAGAAAGGTAGATAATAACAACCTAGGTTGTGGTAATCTAAGTAGAGGTAGAGGTATAAATAGAGGTCATAGATCCCATGTTCTTGAAAGAGTATAACCTCCATTCACCAATGTGAGTAGTAATGTTTTAAAACCTAATCATGATGAAAATAAACCAACTAGTAACTAGTAAGTAGTCTTGAATGAAAATTTGACTACTCTTAATGCCTTGCAAAACAAGATATAAAATAAAGAACATAGGTAAAATAGTAAATAAGTATTACACATGAATAATAATACCATAAATGGGAAAGGTAATTTGGTGAGTAGGAAATCAAATAAAAAAATTTAAATGTGGTATACCCCATTATAAAGTATTAAACAATGTCACCCCCACCAACCTATTTTAGTGAAGCATTAGGTGACATAACTAATGCATGGTTAGTTAACCTAAAAATGTACTTTAATATACAAAACAAGCTCTTTAATGTGAAGTCAAGGGTGGAAACACATCAATTGGTTGTATTTATAGCTCTATGGTGGAATCATCTTTGTAATTTAGAGGGAAACTAGCCAATGACATTTACCTAGCCTAATTTTGAAAGGTAATTTAGGAAGAGATATCTTAGAGTTAATTTCAAAGAACATAAAATAACTAAATTTAAACTATTAAAGAAGGAAATTATGATAATAACTGAGTAAGAAAACAAATTTTCAAACCTATTTCATCATGAAAACTACATGCATGATGAAGAAACCAATGTAACCAAGTTTAAGTTAGGATTGAAGGAAATATTAATGCATGATGCCAATGTTAGAGCTATAATCACTAGGGGGTATGAATCAATGAGGCCAAATATTTAAATTTAAAATCCAATCCTTTCAAAGTATTAAACAAGTAACATATATCAACTTGATCAAGAAACAATAATAAGACAACTTATTCATTTAATGCATACACAAGATAAACACACAACACATAATTCCTATTGGCAACCCTCATGGGGAATAAAACCCACCCTAAATACTATAATACATGGACTAATTTTCCTATAATATATTATAAATAAGATAATTTTTAAGTCCTTTAGACTAGAATCGTTGATCAAGTCCTTCTCATAAGGACCTTTAGTGAAACACCTATTTCAAAAGGAGCAACTTCCCCTAAGGAAGATCAAGTCCTTTAGACATTCCTTTGAAGTTAACACCTCCACCTTATAACTAATATATTAAAAACCTAATGATGAATCTTTGATTATATAACCCCTATACAAAATCCCTTTCTATCTCTACAGACCTCTCACATAGGCATGCCACAATCTCTCCTTCACTCAAACTATCCTCATATGCACATTCAAACCTCTTTGCATATCCTCAAAATGAAAGAGCACTATTATCTCATAAAAAATATGCAATAAAAGTCATACACATAGTCATTAAATTACTCTGCTTATCAACTTATCCAATAGGCAAACTACATATCCTCTCTTCTTCACTTTAATGCATACACCACAAGACTTTTTCAAGTCTATAAACCATCTCATTTGGTTTCACTATTTATAGAGACTTCATTAATTATCAAGTCCAAAATATTTCCTTTTTTACCACAATATATGCCTTAACCCTTAAGGCATCTAACAAGGGTCACCGTGAAGCACAACTCTCTTTAAAATAAGCCTAAACAACCTCATAGATCCTATGATGACCCATTCACCTCTTTGGCACTTATTCAATAAAAATAGTAAATAATGAAAACTTTTAAACTCATGGACCCATTACAGATGATATATAGGTCCCATTTAAGTGCCAACAACTATCACAATACCCTTTTTCTTAAGAATAATTTGCTCAAACAACCATTATGAGAAAAAACACAGTCACCTTCTAACCCTTTGTTCATACTACATATGATTGGTCAAAAATTCATAATTAATATATATGGTCCTTATGGATATTAAAACATACTCCAATATCTAGTTCACCTTTAAACATTGAGATACCAACAAGCAGAATGCAAATACCCTTCTTGGGTTACTTGCATAACATGTACAGACATAGTCAAATTTGAACCTCAATATATTTTAATGTACACACTTTTAAATATTAAAATAAATATTTACATATGTGCCTTATATTCCTCTATAAATTCACTTTTGACACCATATAAAATTCTACATAGATGTAGAGATATAACATAAAAACTAAGCACTAGTTTTTCCTTTGTAAATTTTAATATTTAAATCTAAATAGTCATAGTTAAACTTTGATCACCATGATATAATTTTGTGTCATCAATGCTTAGATAAAATATGCACTATCAATCTTCTTTAAAATTTAACTCATAATTCACCACTGCCCAAATGTTAAACTTTGAACACTTGGCATCATCTCGCTTCTTCCTAACATCCTAGAACAAACACACTCTGTCGATCTCTTATACATATCTCAATATTTATCTATGTTTAAAAATTAAACACTTTGAAATAATTTAAATCAATATTCTCCATTGATATTGATTATTACTAACACCCACTTGCCATCAGATCATAGAAGTAACTCAATCTTTACCTCTACCTGTCATTAAGAAACTATCACTTTGACCTCCTTGATTCGATACACACAATTAAATAATTATGTATGATCACATATGAACTTTTGGATCTTCATTTGGTCCTAATATTTATTTATTACAAAATTGACTATGGGGACCATTGAAATCTACTTGGAAGGCAAACTTTGGAGCTCAATAACTTTTGTTGAACTTAGATGCATGATCTAAAATTTGGACCATATGATATCCTCACATAGGAGAATCCACCCATATATAAATATTATCATAGAAACATTATGAATGTGGGATATAACACTATTAATATTATCCCTCAATTTTTTTTTGCCACAAATCCAACTATGTCAAGATCTACATGGAAGGCCAACTTTGCACATTCATATCTTTTGATGCACTTCATAACATGACTTGAAATTTAGTGCATATTAGCTTGGAAATTTTTTGAACAAAACCATATGATAAACATATATTTAAACCTTAAAAAATTCAAAATATAATACCATAGAAATGCTTACTCAACTTTTCTTGCCACATTGTAAATTTGGCTAAGTATGGTAATACACTGTCAAACTATTTGGGATCCCAACTTTGCACTTGTATATATTTTATCTTGTTTAGTCATCTGACCTGATATTTAACACATAGTATATAGGTATAAATTTTATCAAAAAAATATGATAAACTACCCATAACTCATCTACATGTGGTAATGGTGACACTATTAAACTGTCTACTTAGATTTTCTGCCACTAGACCCAAAATGTCTAGATGAAAATAGTGATGAACCAAATGAAACACACTCAAGCACACAAGAACTAAAAGAATTTAAAACATATTATATGAAATATTTCACATTATTAATAATCAATACTCATCCCTAAACATTTCTATCCATGCCAAAATTGATGATTAAGCAAGCCTCCTTCAAGCATAATAAGACAAGCACATTACATACTTTATCATTATCACTTAGACTATCAAATAACTTCATCCAATAAATTAGACATATTAATTATATCACCATGAAATCATTTATAATTTCAAAAAATATCCTCTTTTATCATTTTTATCAATAACCATCATATAGCAATATACAACTCACCATCCTTCTTTGTCTTCAATGACTCCACACTAGGAACTTTCTCCCCCTTTGATACAATGAAAAAGTGGGTACCAACTGATCCTAATGAATTTAAAATACTACCAAAATTAGAATAAAATATTAGAAAGATATTAAAAATACCCCCTTACCTTGAGACTACCTTTTCTTGCCATGACAACATCCTCTTGCTACATGCCAACACTCTTTAACAAAGCACTACAACCAATGGAGAAAGAACACACAAAAACATTTAAATATAATGTAAATCAACAAGAAACATTTGATATGGATTCCCCCTAATATTTATGATCCATTTCGCTTCTTGATCATCTTCAGATCTCCACACACCATGAAGAACCACCATATAGGCTTACTAGCCTTCTCTCTCAAACCACCTAAAGGACCACCAATATAACTTCATGCAAATAAATAAATATAAAATATACTCTAAACCAATCCTAATAAATCACATTTAAAATATCATTCCTTGTTATTTTGGAGAAACTGAACAAAAATCACTCTTATTCTCATTAGTCTTATCTAGTCTCCTTGTAACCCTACCTAGAACTTGGAGAGCCCATAATTTTTATTAGATACATTTTCATGACCTAAAAATTCATATCTGGAGGAATCCCATACACCTTCTCAAGAACATAAATTTTCATCACCAATATGAACATATGCAACATACTTCCTTCACAAACTTATTATCCAGTTAGGCCCCCAACTTGATAAAAACATGAATAATTTGAAAACCAAAAACCTTAAAATCTATATGAATATTGATTTTAAAACATTTTTGGCTCATTTAACCTATTAATAAGCCCTATAACTCAAATCATAAGTCAAACCACTTTTCTAGCATAGCCCAAAACCCTAGAAACTCAAAACAAACAAGGTCAACAAACTTCTTTCTAGTCAATACACACCTCTAAAACTTATTACATACATGGAAAAACCCATTACACACTTCTAGAACAAGATTTTAGATTCCAAACCTTTAGAAACTCACACATCCTACAACCCATATTAGGCTTTCTTGCCCTTAAGCCAAAAATTGAGAAAACTGAGAGCACTCAAATATATTTAATTTGACTTCAACATACCTTTAAACCACAAAACCACCTATAACATGATATAATAAGGTCAATATAACTTTATATGAAAAATATCATCTCAAAAAATAAAAATTCTCTTTTTCCACTTCAAAACCTTCAATTTGACCCTATAGACTAACCATATATAGCTATGACATCACTTTGACATCACCACAACATATCTTCCACCTTGACATACCTACTCCAACTAAAAACACTCATCTCTATCATTATAGGACCATCTAAAGAACACCATAGTAACAATTTATTCTCTACTAAAATGAGTCTCTTAAGAAGCATAGATAGAGACATCCTCTACATCATAATGCTCTAAAACAAAGTAAAGCTAGAAGTGGCCCACATCTCCTATATAACCATTCAAATCCTTTTATACCTGTAAGATTCTTTTATTTTCTTCATCTTATTCTTTTTCTAAAATATGACAACTAGTTCCTTTTCTAAATCATTCTCCTTCTCTTTTAAGATTGAATTAACCACACATGGAACAACTATGGAATATTGACATACCCTTTTATTTGAATAATCAACCTTGCAGTTCTAAACATCACCACTAGGCACAAAAAATTGACATTATTTGTATGAATCTTATTTAATAAAAATATGATGTTCACTTGTATCCATACACATCTTAGATCTAGCCTCAATCAACACCTTATTCTTCTCCTTGAGTTTGGTCTCTTTGTTTATAACATGAGAAAATAATGAGAACCTTTGGCACTCTTAAACATTAGTAGCACTCTCCACCATAGTAAATAGATTACTTGGACCTGTAGTCTCATCATGACTCATACTTACCACATTTTGTTTTCATGGGTTAATTTTTCTTCTTCCTTGTAGTTTGGGAGCCTGATTGAACCTATTCTAATTTGTATACCTTTGCTTGTATAATCTAGAAATGTGACTAATATTTTCACTGTTGTAGCAAAAAATACTCCTTGATGAAAACTCAACTTGTCTTTCCTTGTTTAGACAAAAAAATATTAATGTGTCTAATGTCATGAAAACTAAAACAAACTACTCTTTTTTAAGAAGATTTACCTTACCTTACTTTATTTAGACAATGCTTAACAAAGTGTCCCTTATCAAGATAATTGAAACACTCAACCCTGATCACACCTATTGATTGATGATTCCCATCACATTTCCATGTAAAATCATTTATAATAGGTATCTTGCATTCTCTAGTTCTATGCCAAGACTGATTACCAATAAAATAATAACCATTAAAATTTACATACCACATGGCATTTGGTTATCTGATTTGATTTGTCTTTATTTTGTCAACACCTTCATTCCTTGTCTAATGATTCATATTTAAAGGTTTATCCACCTTACTCTCATTGACATTCATGTCAACTTGAGAAGCAACTTTGGGCTCTTTATTAAAATCCAATATAGATCTATCACTAACTGAGTTTTGAATCTTTAGGAAATCATCCAGATCATTAGAGATTTTATCAAAATTGACTAATGATTACACCTTACTTGTAGTATTCTCTAACTCATATTTAAAAGACACAATATTAGAATCATACCTTGATCATTCTTCTTCTTTATCTTTCAAGCTTGTAGATAGAATTTCCAATTGACAATAGAGATTCTTAACTATATCTTCATGCTCCTTGGTGTCTTCATTCATTCTTGCCTCATACACACTAATTGATCCTCATATTCCTTAAGTTTAGATTTCATCTTCTTATTGATCTTATTCTCAATATTCAATTCTTTTAGAACATTTGTCAATGCAGTCTCATAGTCTACCTCATCTTTATCATCATCTAAATCACTCCAAGTAGACTCCTTTTAATGTGATCAAATACCTTCCTTAGCCATGAAGATGGATTCATCTTTAATAGGACCATCATATTCAAGATCATACATTGAGTTACTAACTTCACTCTCATCTCATGAGTTGTAATCTTGTTTGGTGTAGAGACTCTTCTTGTCCTTGAAGGACTTCTTATTGTCAAACCTTTTGAATCCCTTTTTGCTTTTATTAGACCTAAATTATATCTTACCATCATCATGACCTTGATCATGCTCTTAATCATCATCCTTATTATACTTATGAGCTCATTTATTATCAAAATGCCTTACGTATCCATAATTAAAGAATTTAAGGGGTAGTTTACCCTTATACTTGCCTGAACCTATTTTTAATTTCTTTGAAATAAAATAAATTAGTTCCTCCTCATATATATCATAAACTTCCTCCTCTTTGGGTTTCTTACCTTGGAACTTCTTATTTATATTAATTTTAGTCTTGAAATTTACTTCCTTATTTAACACTATATCATCATTCTTCCTCATCTCATAGGCAGTAAGGGTGCCATGTAATTAATCAATCTTCAACTATGTGAGGTCATGAATTTATTATTTAGAAGATAATTTTGGATCAAACTTGATGGACAGAGACATTAATACTTTTTGAAATATAATTTCCTCTTCAAGGTTCTATTTAAGACCTCTAATGATCTTCACAATCTCATCAACTCTCTATAGAAAGGATGCCATAGAATATTCTTCCTTCATCTTGAGACTTTAAAATTGTATTATGTGATTCTATAAGTTAGAAATATTGACCTTTGAATATCCTTCATAAATGATCTAAATTTTGTCTCATATCCCTTTATCAGATTTACAGTGGATTATCTTGGTAAAATTAGTCTCTATAAGACCAAAAGTGATGGCATCCATTGCCTTATAATTATTTTCAAATAAATTCATGTCTATAACACTATATGGAGTATTAGGATCAAAAAAATGTCCATAATATGTTTCCATACATCAAATCTTAGGGACATAATGTTTGTCCTTTTCTTTTCAATCCAAAAAGCATAATTATATCTATTGAACATCAATTCTTACTTAATAGAGAAACCTCCTTGATGATACCCATATTGTACCTTGGATCACCTTCAAGCTATCAAGCCTTTACCAAATGACCTACTCTGATACCATTTTTTAGAGGTATAATCCTTGAGAGGGAGTGGGGGAGAATTAATGAGCCTAGATATTTCAATTTCAAATCCAATCCTTTCAAACTATTAAACAATCAACATATATTAATGTGATCAAGCAACATTAACAAGAGAGATCATTCATTCAATGCATACACAAGATCAAACACACAAAACATAGTTCTTGTGGGAAAACCTCACGGCGAATAAAAACCACTCTCAAGCCTACAACACATGGATTAATTATCCTATAATAGATGACAAATAAGAGACTAGTCAAGTCCTTTAGACCATAATCCTTGATCAAGTCTTCTTGACCAAGGTCTTATAATGAAATACCTATTTCACAAGGAATAACTACCCCTAAGGTAGATCAAGTCCTTTAGACCCTCTTTTGAAGTGAAAACCTACACCTTAGAACTATTGTTTTAAACACCTAATGATGGATCTCTGATTATCTAAATCCTATAAAAACTCCATTTCTATCTCATACAAACATCTCACATAGGCATCCCATAGTCTCTCACCTTTTTCACTCAAACTATCGTCATATGTACACTCAAACCTCTTCCCATATCCTCAAATTTCAAGATCACTATTTTGTCATAAAAAATATGACTTGTAAGTCATACACATAGTCAACAAACTACTCTACTAATCAACTTATCCAATAGGAACACTACCTATCCTCTCTTCTTCACTTCAACAAATACATTACAATCCTTTTTCAAGTTCATAAACCATCTAATTTAGTTTCAATATTTATAGATCCTTCATGAATTATCAAGTCCAAAATATTTCCTTTTTAGCCATAATACATTCCTTCACCCTTAAGGCATCTAACAAGGGTCACACATAAGCACAAATCTCTTTAAAATAAGCCTAAGCCATGTTTTAGGTCCTATGATGACCCATTCACCTCTTTAACATTACTCTAAGAAAACTAGGAACACATGAAGACTTTACAACTCATTTACCCATGCCACATGATATATATGTCCCCTTTAAGTGCCAAAAACCATCACAATACCCTTCTTCTTAAGCACAATTTTCTCAAACAACATTTTGTATAACAACCATTATGAGAAAAAACACAATCAAATTCTAACCCTTTGTTACTATTGTATATGATTGGTCAAACTTTTATAATTAACAAAAATGGTACTCATGGATTATACAACATACTCCAATAACTAGTTTACCTTTAAACATCAAGATACCAATAAACATAGCTCAAATACCCTTCATGCATTACTTGCCGAACATGCATGAACACATAGTAAAATTTGTACCTCAATATATGTTAATGTAAAAACTTTAAAATATTTAAATATATATTTATATATGTTCCTTGGAGTCCTCTACAAATTTTATTTTTACACCATGAGCAAATTTTTCATAGCTAGAAAGATATAGCAAAAAAAATGAACACTAGTTAATCATTTATAAATTTGAATATTTAAATCCAAGTGGTTATAGTTCAAATTTGGTGACCATGATATCATCTCATGTCCTCATTGATAAGATCAAATACACACCATTAATATTATTCAAACTTTAACTCATAGTGTGCCACTACTCAAACATTAAACTTAAAACACTTGGCATCATCTCGCTTCTTCCTAACATCCTAAAATAAACATGCTTCATTAATCTCATATAAATAGCTTGTCATTTATCTATGTTTAAGAACTGGACAGTTTGAAATCATTTCTCTCAATATGAAATGTTGATCTTGATTAGTACATTATCCTGCCCACCATTAGATCATAGAAGTAGCTCAGTCTTTACCTATGCCTATTATTAACTAACTATAACTTTGACATTTTTAAATAAATACACACCATTAGATAAATATTTATGATCACCCACAAACCTTTAAATATTCATTTTCTCCTGGTATTTACTTTTTGAAAAATTTACTGTGGTAACCATTTCAATCTACTTAGAAGGCTAACTTTGGACCGTAGTAACTTTTCTTACACTTAAATGAATGATCTAACATTTGGACCATATGATCTCCTTACATAAGAGAATATAACCATATGTAAATATGATCCTATAAACCTTGTACATGTGACATATAATTACATTAATCTTATAACTCATACTTTTCTTCTATAGAGCCAATTATGTCAAGATCTGCCTACAAGGTCAACTTTGCACATGTATATTTTTTGACATGCTTTCTTGCATAACCTAAAATTTATCACATAAAAAATAGGAAAAAAATTGAACAAACCCATATGGTCAAATTATATTTAAAAATTCACATGTTTTGAATATAACAGCATTAAAATTCTTACTCAACTTTTCTTGCCATATTGCTAATTTTGCTAAGTATGGGAAAACACAGTCAAATTGCTTAGGTACCCAACTTTGCACTTGCATATATTTTTTCATGCTTAGTCACATGACCTAATATTTATCACATAAAAACCAGGTACAAATTTTGTCACAAAAATATGACCAACTCCCCTTTACTCATCCACACTTGGTAATGGTGATGTCAACAAACTACTTAGATTTTCTACAACTAGACCCAAAATGTCTAGATGAAAATAATGATCAACTAGATGAAATAAAATCATACACAAAATAATTCAAATACTATAAAAAATCTTATAGGATTTATTTCACATGCTCAACAATCCATACTCATTCCAAAACATCTCTAGCCATGCCAAAACTGAAGATCAACCAAACTTCCTTCAAGCATACTAGGACAAATACATTTCACACTTTGTCATTATCACTTAGACTATCAAGGCACTTATACACTCACCTAGACACCTTAATGATGTCACCATGACATCATTGATAACTTTCTAATAGCCAATATAACCAACCTAAGGACTTTAACTATTACCATTGAATCTACTTAAAGGGAAGAAGACAAAGAAAAAGATCATCAAAGTGAGACAAGATTTTAAGTAGAATAGATAATAATATAAGAGTAAAAATATATCTCCATCACCTAATATATTTAATAAATATTATCAAAATCATAGATTCACTAGAATTACTAGTGGTTTCAATAAATTTTATGGGTAGAACAAGAATTTTGAGAATAAGAATTCTTCCAAAACTAGATTGTTTAAGAATAATCAAACCCAAGGAAATCAAAATGTACCTAACACATAATAAAATACTATTGATGTAGCACACCAAATTAATATAGTATGTTGGTAATGTGCATATAATCAATATCATAAGGACTATCCAAAACTAAGACTAGGTCAATCATCTAACCATAGGGTTTATGTGGTTGTGGATAATAAAAATACAGAGTACCAAACCACCATTATAGACATCGAGGTAAACTAAATGATTTTTTATTTTCTATTCTAGATGATTTAAGTGTAATAGATATTTTTTTTACCTAAATCTATATATAGTTTTAAACTGAGTCTTGTGACTTTAAGAGAATGTTGGGAGGTTGAATTTGGAAAAGGGTATCAATATCCAAATGTCTTGAGTAAATAGTGTCAAATTTAGGAAATTTTAAGACTAAAACCAATATGATTTTAACTCCACTTGGATCTTACGATGTAATTTTAGGAATGGACTTGTTATAATAGCATAATTCCATTTTGTACTATTTTAATAAATTGATAACATGTTGTGATGACTTGGTAACATGTTGCAGAAATTCAAGGTTTTCCTATGTTTAAAATATGTAACCTAATGTTAGATTTATAGTTAAATAAGGAAATATGGAAGGGATAAAAAATTTACTTTATTTAGATGTAGAAAATAAATACTAAATTATTTATAAAGAGTTTCCATTTTTGAAGGAAATTTTTGATGTGTTTATGAAAAAACTAACTAGGATTCCTCTTCAGAAGGAGTTTGATTTTTTGATTGATATTATGGTAGGGGGAGATCTAGCATAAATATTAATGTACTGAATGAACATATCTGACTTGTAGGAACTAAAAGTTTATCTACAATATTTTGTATAAAATGGTAATAATATACCCATTATATCTCCTTGGGTTACATGTAGGTTTTTTATGAAAATGAAGGATGGAACCTTGTAGTTATGTGTTGACTACCACATGCTCAATAAGGTTAAAATTAAAAATCATTATCCATTTCCTAAAATTCATGATTTTTTTGATCAAGTGAAGGATGTCATTGAATTTTCTAAGATATTCTTGAGGTCAGGCTATCATCACCTGAGAATCACTGAATATGGCATTCATAAGACTAGTTTTTGTACTCAGTATGAACATTATGAGTTTGTAATAATTCCATTTAGTCTAAATAATGCACTTATTACATTTAATAAATTAATAAAGTGTATTTACATATTTTATGAAAAAATTGTGTTAATATTTGTTGATGACATATTGATCTATTATAATAATTTAATTAAACATGATCAAAACTTGATTTTAGTTTTGTAAAGGTTAAGGCAGCATAAAATTTATGAGAATTTATCTAAATGTTCCTTTTATCTATTTTAGATCCATTATTTGGGTCACATAATTTATAAGGATCACATTTTTGTGTATCTATTTAAGATTAAGGCTATCTAAGAATGGCTTGATCCTAAATTAGCAAATGAAGTACATAGTTTTATGGAATTAGATGGCTATTATAGGAGATTTGTGGAAATAGATTCTAGATTAGCTAATCCAATAACTTTGTTGTAGCATAAGGGTAAGAAGTTCATTTGGAATTTTATATGTAAGTAAACTTTTTAGAGGATTAATGAGCTATTAATGACATCACCAATACATATTATATCATATCCAAATGGTAATTTTGAGATCTGGGCTAATCCATCCAAAGAAGGATTTGGTGGTGTGTTGACATAGGATGGTAAGTTGGTTGATTATGAGTCACACAAGCTTAAGGAACATAATAAAAACATACTCCTCATGACCTTGACCTTTATACCATTGTCCATGGACTTAAGAAATGGAAATATTTTATATTGGTCAAACATTTTAAGGTCAAATCTAATCATCACATCTTAGAATACTTATTTTCCCAAGTGATATGAATGCCTACCAACATAGATGGATAGATTTTTTGAGAAATTTTGACATGGATATTGCTTATGTTGAAGTTAAGGAGGATCATGTTGTTGATGTCCTCAATCAATGCACATATCTCACTATATTATATATTTTGCATAATAATCTTATAACTAAAATATTAGAATAACATTGTGATGAATTTTTCCTTGAGGTAAGTGTAGTTTTGGTTGATGAACCTATAGATTTTTTTTAAAACTTTTATGTTGATTTTTATGGCTTGATTAGGTACAAAAGTAGAATCTATGTTACCAAATTAGGTGGTTTGTGGACTTATCTATTGAAATTGGTACATATATCACCTCACTTTTTTCATCCTTGTGTCATGAATATGACACATGGGCTAAATATATTGTACTATTGGCCTTGTTTGAAGCATGATGTTTTTGACTTTGTGGCTAAATGATTGGAATGCTAGGATATATAAGTTGTGCATTACCATATAGGAGGAATGTTATATCCTCATGATGTTTGATGAGGTATGTGGGATATTATTTCTCTTGACTTCATAATTGGTTCTACAAAGTCATGAATAAAACATGATATTGTTCTGGTTGTAATAAATAAATAAACCAAAGTTGGACATTTCATTATTTTAAACCTAATTGATGATGCATATGTGTTTGTTAAATATTTTGTGTAATAAATAGTATGCCTTCATGACATGCCAAAATTAATTATCATTGATATAAAAATTTTATCTAAAGATTTTGGAAAACCTAAAATAATGTTTTTGGAACAAGGCTGAATTTTAGTTCTTTTTAACACCTAGAAATAAATGGTCAAAAGGATAGAGTTAATCAGATTGTGGAAGACATGTTAAATATGTATGGAATGGATCAACAAGGTAAATGATAATATTATTTACACATAGCTGAATTTTATTACAATAACACATGTCATTATGTGATTAAGAAGGCTCCATTTGAAGCTCTTTACGGATGTAAATTTAGAACTCTTCTTGGTTGGGAAATTTTAGAAAATAAATCTATTGATTGTTTTGATGCTTTGTAGGAATATCATAGATAAATGTAAATAGTAAGGAAAAATATAAAAACTAATTCTAAAAAATAAAAAAGTTTTACATATTTAAAAAGGTCACCATGAGAATTTGAAGTAGGTGATTAAGTGTTTTTTGTGTGTTAGACTACAGAAATGTTCAATAAAGTTTGGAAAATTTTCCAAGATGGATCATCAATTCATTGGAACCTTTGATATTTTGGATAAAATCAATTATATTTCTTATTTGTTAGCCCTTCCTCCTTTTCTATCTTGGATTTATGATGTTTCTCATGTTACTTTACTAAGAAAGTATATTACTAATCCTTACCATGTTTTGGATTGAACCTCTCTTAATGTTTTGGGAGAGGAAAAGATGCAACTAAAACCACTAAATATATTATAACATCACAACATTAGATTGAGAAATCAAGAAATTTCTCAAATTTTTATCTAATGGGACCCTTTATCCAAGAAAAGTGCTACTTGGGAAGATGAAAATAATTTTAGGAAGCACTATCCTTGGATATTTTAGTCTCCAAATAAACTAATTTTTAAGGAGAGAGGGATGTCATGAACCTATTTTTCCTTTTGGAATTTTCATATGAGATTTAGTAGCTTCTCTATTTTGTTTAATTAGGATGTTGGTTTTAATGGTGTTATGTGATTCAACTATATAAACTATTGATATGATGATCTTATTATTTTATTGCTGAGGAATTTATGCTATATGCTTTGAAATTATTATATTGGCATATGATTATTAAATTCTTATAATACTAAATATAATTTTATTTAAATTTGATTAATTATTAAATTTATAACTTTTATCACATCTAAATATTGTTGATGGTTTGTTTGGTGACCATAGTGATAGATACTTATGATCTAGGTTGCTTATGGATATCAATAGCTAGGACATGTTGTATGGTTGATAAATGACTCCACAATCTTTAAAAATAATTTTGTGTTCATCTTTCATTATTTGGTTCACTATGATTAGCTATCAACTTGTGAGTGCCATGTTTTTTATTTTATTTTATTATGACTTATTTTGGTTGTTTGTGTTCATCTTGAGTCATTGCTTGATATGAAAATTATAAATTCATGATGAGTGCCTTGATTTTATTAATGTTGATTATTTTATGCCTTTTAGGGGTCAAGTCCTTATTTCTAGCCATTGATATATGTCATATGTTTATTTAATGACTTCATCTTTCATGGCATTGATTATGTTGTTTGGATGCTTTGGGGGTTAGTTATGTTTTTTGTGGCATGTGTTCTTTACTTGGTGTTAGTAAAGATTTGACTAGACCATGGACTTATAAAAGGAACTTAAACTACCATGGGAATTTCATTGTTTTGATTTATTAATTTGGCATTAGAATTTAGTCAATGACACAGACTCAAACTTAGAGGGATGTAGGTCAAGAGGCTTATTTCATTTAATTTAGTCATTTGGTATTTTTATGAGCTTATTTGGAAACCCTAAAAAAATATTGACAATTTATTTTTCTATGGCTATCATAAGGAATTTAGTGGATTTATTTTCCAATCCATGACTGTAGGTTTCTCACCTAATTATTGTAAGGAACTTATGTCTTATTATTAGAAATGTTGGGAGATTTTTATGGAAGGAAGTTAATGTTGGTGGCTTTATTTAAATAATCAAATCAATCTCCTAGTTTGGGGTTGGATTTTGTGCAAGCGAAGAGAGTTAGGATTATCTTCATTACTTTCTTATTCAAGAAGGTGGTTTTTTAAGATATCATGATTTATTTTCAAGGCCTGATTTAATATGGTGGATGGCCTTTGACTACTGGGTTCAAAGGAAATCTATAAGTCTTCCCATTTCCCACACAATGAATATAGGTGCCATTATTAGGCTATGCTATTAGATATATAACAAGTACTCTGTTTTGGAGTGTTTTAGTGTTGTAGTTTTGTTTTGAAGTCGATATTGAGTTGGTTTTGCTTTGAATTTAAACACTAAAGTAGAGATTTTTTTTGAGAATTTTTTGTGGGAAACCAAATAAAAATATATGTATGACATTAACGTTCATTACATATTTGCATAGTGTATTTTTTGTTTTTATGAGTAAACTTATTTATTTTATAGATTTTAGATTTTTGGGGATTTCAATTGGCTGTTGACTTAATCAGGTTTCAAAACTATTCCTTAAATGTGATGGTTTTGATGATGTTTTAATCATTACATTGATAGAATTTATGGAATATAAAAATGAGAGTGTCATTATGTTGGTTGACTTCAAAAAATTGTATGTTTTATTTTCACCTCAAAATTCATTTATAAGTTTGAATGAATCTTATTTTTATTGATAATGGTTTTGGTGTTAGCATGCTAGATGTTTGGAGAAAAAATTGATTATTATTTCTATAAAATTTATGTATGTCCATTTTGATATGATTTTATAAAATCTATATTTTTATTTGTGGATATCATTTTTGTGGTCTTAAACACAATCTTTTTGAGTCTATGTTAAAAAAATTGGATTCTTCCTCTTGTGTAAAATGTTATATGAGTATATAGTAAGCTTGTATAAAGTGATGTTCACAAGTATAACTACATGTTTACACCCATGAAGGTAAACTTGAATAATATTGACATAGAGATATATAATTTTAAATAAATGTATGTATACTTCCTTTTGTCTAGTAATTAAATTACTTTTATGTTTTAGTGATTGTTTAATGAATCCCAATTTTGTTATTATATCATTATTTATTTCACCTATCTTGCTACCTATGTCCACTTCTAATTGATGGATGGGGTGGTCCATGGACACTTATGTTTGGTCTCATTGGGATTGGAAGAGTGGATGTTGGTTGATCATGTAGTATAGAAGAGTGCTTTATGTTCTGGATTTTAACAAGTTTTGTCCTTTATTGGGATCATTTGAGGAAACAATTGTCGAGGATTAATTTGTATCTCCTTATTTTCATTCATTTGATTATTTAAATTAATTGGATATAATGTAATTGTTTATGTAAGTTATCACTTTATTGTAAATGATATATATTGTATATATGAATAATTAATTGATTATGTTCACTATTAATATGCTTTATAACTTAGTTTAGATTAACGTAAGACCACCTTTGACAGGTGTGGGAACAAGCCTAGATCACATCAATAGGCCTAGGTCTCCAAGGAGATATGGTAGGAAACAACAAAGTTAATTTTATCCTAAATAAAGGATAACCCAAACAAAATTAGTGAGCAAAATAAAAAATAAAATAAAGAGCAAAATAAAATAAAATTGTCAAATAATACTCACAAAATTCAAACCAAAAAAAATTTAAAGAGCTTAACGAGGACCTTTAGTGGATTTTACTTGGGTATTGTACCTATGTCCTTCCGTAGAAATAGATTTCAAAATTTGAGTAACTAAGGGGGAAGTAACAATCAAAGGGGTCCTAAGGTAAGACATCAGCTACCCAAAACTAGAGCTTATAGATCAGCAAGATCATCGTTATTTTTTTTGGGTAGGGGAGCCTAAGGGGGAAATTAGACCCTCCTTAAATATTGCACCATATTTTAGAAATAGGGACCAATGGATCTCTTCAATTTACTTTTATATTTTTCATATCTCCATGGCTTTCCTCAAAAATAATTCAATTGAGCACAATCTAGTTCTGGGAGAACTGACTTCAGGTTTAGCAAACTCATTTAGGCTGGGGCCATCTTATGAGCCCTCTTTAGTAATAAATGTGATAGGGATGGGAGCCTTAGTGGAAATTGGATCTGAGAGGATGACTAGGCTATCTTCCTTCTTTAAAGACTTAGTCAAATTAACATTTAGCTCTTTTGATGCATCTAATTTTAGAATTAATTTTTTCCCAGGCCTCTAAAATTTTACCTTGTTATCCCCCACCATCATAGTGAAATTCACACATGCCCATTTTTTAATTTTATTCCATTTTGTCTCATCCACGCATGAAATATGAGAAACCAATAGTTATTTACTCCTCTTTAGAGGAGTGAACTTGAATAAAATAAAAATAAGAGACTGGTGCATAACCAAAACCTTATTATAACCTTTGAAATCCTTTATAAAATCCTCTATAGAATGAATCAAATAGAATGGGAGACTGGACATGTAAATACCTTTGAAGTGATTCAAAATAATGAAGTGATGGGATCTTACCAAGATGAACATTGAATCTAAGGTGATATACAACATCACTTTCCTGTAGACTTGAGGACAAAACATAGGGAGATCCATAATTATAAAGATATTGGTTACTTATTTTGATTTATCTATAGGTTTAAAAAAATTAAAAACCCATTCATCCTTCATGGCCTTATCTTTATAATACTTTAGGTCCTACATAATCAGCGTAGTGGCTTTAGTTATGGTTTCTTTAAACATCTCAATTGTCATGCCCCTTATAACTACAAGGATATCCTTCTAAGTATCTAAACAAATAATTAGCTAAGTTAGAGTCATGGACAACAATTCTCTGCATAAACTAATACCTGCCTTTTCTATAATTTCTCAAACTATGGGGTTATTATTCTTAATGGTCTAATATGACATGGGCTCTACCCTACTAGTTCCCAATTTGGGTACATCACCCTCAAAGTAATTATGCTCTAAATTCATCTCATTTTATTTTTCCATCATTGGTTCATGTATTGAAGCAATAGATTCAAAATAGGTAAGTCTGAGTCTTTTAGAAAGCTTAGTAAAAAAGTGGATTCTAAGTGAATAGGAGTGATGGCAAGCAAAACTCATAAGCCACATAAGAAGAAAAATTAATAATTGTACACTAATGAGGATAATGAATACATAATAAAATTTTTAAATGGTGGTATGAAGGGTAAAAGATATAAATACAAGAGGATGATGGTGCACCTAAAAAGGGAAAGCCTCATCATTAATAGACACGAGGGAATGAGGAGGTAAAAATATTAAAATGAGGGAAAAAATGATGGTAGGGATAGTAAAATACAAATGGAAAATAAAATAAATAAATAGAACCTATATATATTATCCATCATACACAAAATGAATATAAAAAATAATAAATATTCCTAAGAAGAATGGTCACATATAAACCTAGTTGCCAAAAAAATCACAAAAAGAAGAAAAAAATGAGGAAAAGGAAAGATACTAATTCTGATCACTAATACATCCACCCGAAAACAAACAAAAAAAAAAAAAAAAAAAACCATAAAATAAATACCCAATCAAAAAATAACCCAAAATGCCTTAGAGAAACCAACATTAACATCCAATAGTGTTTTCCCTCGAGAGGGTGCTTTGTGTACCATTAGTAGTTTCCTCTTCAATTTCTAGTTAAAGATTTCTATGAGATGATGGTATTCCCATTTTATTCTTAAATTTTACACAATTAATCTCTCCATTTATAGGATTCAACTTTTTATGATGGTACCTGGAGCCTAAATCTTTAGAATAGTGCCCCCATTAATCTTTTTAATTAGACCTTGTTTGTTTAAGAGTTAAAAAAATATGAGGGAATTTTTGGTACACTAGTTGGTCCTCAAGTAATTATTTAAGAGAAATCAATGGGCCCACAGTTTCCTTAGGAGATGGTTTGGATCATGAAACAATATATCTTGTAAAGGTGGAAGTTTCTCCCACAAACGAGGGTTGAGTTGAGTCATTAGTCACAATATTACGACTCAAAGGAGCTAGAGAGGTATACATGATATTTAAAACTAGATTTATATCCAAATTAGTATGAATATTATGGATATTATCCAAAATGAAAGCTAAAATAGTCCCTCATGGGTCACCAAATATATCATTATAGGCTTCTAGATCAATCTTAATTAATATGTTTGAAAGGGGTTTTGAATCCCTTTCAAACTTGAGGCCTTATAGTCCTCGACTCCCTTATTATGATGTGGCTTTATTAGAATCGTAAGGTCCCTTTTATCACTAATATAATCCATAAAAATAGGTTAGGGAATTCTATGGATATGAATACAATAAAAAAAATTACAAATACCTGAGAAACCATCAATTTTGAATCTTTATCCCCACACACTACACTTATTTATAAGTAGGATAGACTTTGAAAGAGGTTTAGTATGGGAAATCAAAACCTTCACCCTAGCCTTTAATATTCTTCTCCTACCATGATTTTCTATTTCAATTAGTAAAGGAACCCTATAAGTTTGATCAATTTTGAGGATAACATTTTCATGCCATAAATCTAATGGGAGTTCTGAAAAGGAAATCCATGTCAAAAAATCTTGGTAGTAACCCAAATTTTAGGAAATCCATAGATTTTATTTACAAATGGAGATGAATTTTTTTATGTAAGTCTTAGTCCATCCCAAATTATTTTACACAGATCTTCACTGGAGGAAAAGGAGATGAGATATTGATCTTTGGCCAAAGGAAAAATATCCATACGCTACCTAGGAGTCTAGTTCCTATTAGCCCAAATCCTAAATTGATCCACACATGGTAAAAACCCATGAAATTTGGATAAAATATATAAGTCCCATTTTTCTTCCACATTTTCCACCAAATAATTTGGATTTGATAAATAGACACCTTCATCTAAATCTGAAGGTAACAACATGTTCCTAAAGATATACTTTATAACTTAGTTGTTATTGGTCCATATTTTAGATTTATATTCCATATGAGATAGTTTAATATTTTATAATATATTTAATAATTTGCATCAAAATATTCTTCATGACATTAGACCATCTAAAAAATTATCTAATTTTTTTGAAGGGATTTATTTTTTAAATTATAAAATGACTTTAGAAGACAAAGATATAGTTATAATGAAACTATTAATTTTCACATAGATTTTTAAAATAAATAAAAATGTTTTGGTTTTAAACTCTAATAATATAATTTTTTAAAAATCAACTCATAAACCTTATGATGAGCTAGTTTTTGTCAATTAAAACTTAAATGAAAATCTTTATAATTTGGTAAGACTTATAATCATTATAAAATAAAAAATAAATAAATATTCATTTTTTTAATTTTTGTGAATTAGGTCATAACCCTTGAAATTATATGGCTATTCAAAAATTTATAAAAATTATTTGTGGAAAGGATAGTATTTCCATTGAATTGGTTAACAATATAAACATCCATGGTTCTGAAGAGTCTTTGGAAAACATTAAGATTGATAATGCTTATATTGTACAAACAAGGCAAATGGCTTACAATTCTTCACCAAAAGATATTTCTAATACAAATAAAATCATAATTTTTATTCCAAACCTTTTGTTTAAGACAAAGGTAAAACTACACATAATATTATTTCTTCAGATAATTATGCTAGAAATTATCAACAAAATAACCCTTGTATACTAGATTAAATAATACTTAGTATCCTCTTTAAAATCCCAAAAATTATAATCATATTCATCATCTTAATTATGGTTTTTATAAAATTATTGATGATTTAGATAAAATGAATATTGGTTTATATTTATTGTAAGTTTCTCATCTTCCTAGAAAGATTGATAAGATAAATGATGTAATTTAAAAACCAAATCCTAAAAATGTAGTAAGATTTGAAGAAGAATCTAGTATTAATGGACACTATGTATTTTTTCACAATACACTTACCCTCATTATGATTATATTCCTCCATTTTATTTTTATGTTAAGATCGCTAATAAGGTGATTCATAATTCTATCATTAAATTAAGATGTTATTAAAATGTAATGCCTAAATTTATTATTGATTAATTATACATATATCACAAAAATGATAATAAAAAATTTACTAGTTTTGAATCTATTAAAACTAAGAGATATGGTAAATTTTATGATATTATTATCAAAATAACCCAAGATTAAAGAAAAAGATGCATGTTTAATGTTCAAGTTTTACATATACCTACTAATTATGCTATGTTATTAAAAATATATTGTCCTAAGTTAACTAGTGTTTTTTTTTTTTAATAAATAAGGATACAACATGGGTTATAATTGGAAATGAAATTTCATTCATTCATAGGGAAGAATGGAATAAAAATCCCATAAAGTCAATAGTAACCATTGTTGCTTATGTAGAAACTGGTAAAAGTACATATGAGTTGTTGATATTAGATGAACTTGAAAAACATCAAGAAAGAAGATTTTATACATATAGTATATGATATCTATTATTTAATGGAGTTTGTTCATAACATGGAAATAGTAATGGAATTATTCTAATATGTCATGTTCGTAGAATATTTTTCTATGATAATTTTTTTTTATTTAATAATACTAATAATAGAAATTAATTTTAAGGTTTATGTTTAGGTCTTGAAAATGATATAAAAGCAATAGTAATCATTTAGAGGTCTTTGGATATTCTAATTAATTATTATAAAATTAAAAAAAAATATATAAAATAAATAAGACATGTCTCCATCGGTATACTTAGAAACTTGGATTATTTTTGGAAAGCATTGAAGCATTTAAGATAACACATATACTCAGAGAATTTAATTATCATGATGATAAGCTTATTGTTTTTTCTTATAACCCTACCTTGAGAAAAAGCAATATATATATATATATATATATATATATATATATATATATATTGCTTTTTCTAAGATTTTTAGACCTAAAATTCTTGATATTAAATATATTAGGCCTATTTTAGGCAATATTTAAAATAATGATGACTATTTGCTGAACTATAGTGATTTTTTGTATTTAAGTATTAATAAATTGCATGTTAGCTTAGTCAGGTAAGAATCAATGTTCACTCCAAATGATCAACAAAAATTTTTGTGTACTCAAGAGCCATCCAAGACAATCATAAGTAAAACTATTCATATTAACCTTGACATTGAGGAATTTTCATAATTTACTTATTTAGTAACTCAATGTACTCCCAAGGAAAAAATTTAATTTATTAATTTATTCAAATAATTTTTTTACATTTTTTATTGGTCATACAAATACTTAAAATGTCATGATACTAAAATTATTAAACATGACATACCTATTAAACCTAGCATAAAACTTATTAGGTAAAAATTTAGAAGAATATGCTCATTAGAATATACCATCAATTATAAGCTTGATAAGATGCTGGAATATTGTGTAATTTTTCCTATAATATATTCCCATTGTGTAACTTAGTTTATATTAAGAAGAAATGTGATGATTTTTTATTATGTGCAGACTTTAGATATTTAAATAGGGCTAGTGTTAAAGATATTTTCCCTCTACCTAGTATTGATCAAATATTTCATGAGGCTATAGGATGTAAAATTATTTATCTTATTGAGAAAATTTCTAATTATAATAAGATTTATAAATCTAGAAGATAGACATAAAACTAAATTTACTATATGAAAAGTATTGCTTGATTTTAATAGAATGTCATTTTGTTTAATGAGCACGTGCCACTTTTCAGAGGGCTATGCATGTAGTATTTGATGATTTAATTGGTAGTATCATTCAAGTTTAACTTGGAGATATTTTTATGAATTATAAAAAGATAAATAAAAATATTAATCATCTTCAAGAAATTTCCAAAATGTGTAGAAAATATGGTATTTATCAAAATGTAACAAATCATTTTTTAGAGTAATTAAAGGGAAATTTTTAAGCCATATCATCTCTAAAAATAACATATAAATTGATCCTGAATGCATTAAGGATATTAAAGGTTTACCGCATCCTAAAGACCAATATGGTCCTAGCCTTTTTTATGATAAAATCATATTTTAGTATAAATTTATTGTGTATTTCACTAATAAATCTAATACTTTTTAATTTATTTTGAATAAAAATCAGGTCTCTATCTAGGATGCATGTTATTATTCAATGTTTAATAGGTTTAAATATTCCATTGAAATTTCAATTATACTTACCAAACATAATCTAAATTAGCCTTTTATTCTTTATGTGAATGCAACTAATAAATTAATAGGTGATATGATTATGTAGATTTATGATAATCATTAAGAAAGACTTATTGATTATATGAGCCATGTTTTGAAATATAACCCAACTAGGTATCCCTTGATCTAATAAAATGTCTTTTCAATAATTTCATCTTTGACTATGTTTAGATATCTTTTTATGGGAAATAAATTCATTGTTAAATCAAATGTGTCTATCATTTTTATATTTTTAAATAACCTACTATTCAAGGAAGGTTATCCAAGTGATTTTTTGGGATTCAAGATTTTAATATTGAATTTGAAACATCCAAGACCATTAAAGGAAATAATATAGCTAAACATTTGGATGAAAACATGACTTATAGCATAAAAAATTTAATTTTTTCAATTGATGATTCTTTTCAAAATAGTTTAAATTTACCCATGAAATACATGAGTGGGACTATTATTTTAACAAGATGATTGGTACCATGAACTAATTTATTATTTCTAAAATCAATTTTATCTTGATAACTTAGATAAAAATTAAATAATACAACTTTGATTACAAATTTTGAAATTTCTTTTATTAGAGAATTTTATGTTTTATAGGACATAGATGGTGTTATTTTACATTTCTTAACTCAAGATGAAACCAAAAAATATACTTAAAGTAATTAATTCAAGTATTTACAATGATCATTATGTGATAAAAAATATTTCATACAATATCTTGCATGTAGGTTATTATTGGCCTACACTTTTCAAGATTTCAATAAACTAGTTCATGTTTTCATGCCTTCTAAGCTTTTTACTGGTAGATATAGATTACCTATAATTTCTTTAAATACTATTATTCCTAAAAAACAATTTAATAAGTTGTTTATTGATTTTATTTATGATATTCATCCACCTCCTTTAGATAGTCATATGTATATTTTAACTATTATACATTATTTCACTAAAGTCTATTGAAGTAATAACTTTGAAATTTTTTGTTCTAATTGAAGTTATTTTATTTTTTATAATTAATTTTTTAGATATTTAATTTTCCCTCTAAAATAATATTTGATAATGGTCATTAACTCATATCAAATGATTATATATAGTTTTTAGGATGTTATTCAATTATTTATAGTCATTCCTAAAAATAATATCCTTGAGGGAATGGGTAGGTTGTCCACTAATAAGAATTCAATTGTACTTATGAAAAAAGTAGTTTGTGATAATAAATGTGATTTTCATTTGAAAATATTTGAAGCATTTTAGGCTAATTGCACAATGGTTAAGGATACAACATGTTATTATCCATTCACATTAAAATCTAGCTTTGAAGCTATCTTGCCAATAGAACTCCAAATTTCTTCCACTATAACTATTGTTTAATATTTAATATAAGATAATAACATTTTTGAGTAGAGATTTAATGATATATTACCCCTTAATGAAACTAAAGTTATTGCCTTGCATAAATTATAAAAGGATAAGGAAAAACTTAAAAAAACTTTGATAAATAGAATTTATAAAAAGGGTGGTAAAGTTGTCTATTTAGTATTATACTGGGACAAATCTCATGAAAATATAGGCATGCATCATAAATTTAATTCACTTTTGCTTAGACCATATAAAATAGATGTTGTTCTTGATAATAAATATTTTCATCTATAGGATCTTGATGTCGAGTGAATGCATTATTCAATTAATGGTCATCATTTGAAGCCTTTAGTCAGTTTATTTTCCCTTTTTAATGTTTTTTAAATCTTTTTTCTTTTTTTTTATTTTATTTTTTCTTTTGGTGTCGATTAAATTTTGACAATAAATTTTCTACAAATCATAAATATTTCCTTCAAGAGATTGACTATTTCATAGGCTTTACTCTATTGGATAGGTCACATTATATAAATTTAATATGATTTCAATTTTATTAAAAAATAAGTATTTGATTTATGAAATATAATTATTCATAATTAAATGTTTTATTTGATGAATTATTATCAAAATTATTAAACCCCCTCTCTACACTTTTAGAAATAAAAGAGGAATATAAGAGATCTATGGAGAAAATATTTATCTTAAAATGTGTATGAAGGAAAGTTAAGAGGATCAAGAAGTAAATTAATATTAAATAAATTATAATTTATTCTTCTAGTAGTAACATGAATATTTATTATATATTGGCTATTGACAATATTAAAATCAGATTTGGGATATTTATGGGAGTTAATCAAATCCATCATATCATGTTTTGTTATATGATTAAAATCATGAAATAAATAATACATGACTAAAGGTTAGAATGGAAACTAAAGTAGGATATCCAAGGAAAATTAAATATAGAAAACACAATTGTATCGACCAACTCAGTGAAATAGAATACTAAAAACTATAATGAACTATTCATTGTATTTTTTTAACTAGAACATTATAAATAAAAATTGTATCAAATAATGTGATGTAGTCTAGTGGAAAAGTAAGGATATAATTTTGAAGTGATCTATATAAAACTATTCTATTTAGTTACACAAACAATGAATAATTAACATAAATTATTGATTCAGTCGATAAATATTATTATGAGAGGATTAAAAATTATAAGAAATATAATAGGTTGAGTTGTTTTATGTAGTCTATAACATAAAAGGATAAGAAATAGAGGATGGAATTGAACTATATCGATTTGTTCGATACATTTATAAAGGTAATGGGATAAAATATTATAAAAAAAGACTATGTTAAGATGTTTGATATAATAAAGGATGCAAATTGAAGAGACTATATTTATATGTTCAATACACTCTATAAACATAGGAGACTTTATCAATCTCACTAATGTATTTTAAAAGCTTAGGCAGCTATATAAAACCTGGATGATAGAGTTGTAACACACAACACACAAATATATCAATGCTCAATGATGTAGTATGCAATACAAAATACAATAGAAAGCAAAAAATAATAATCTAATTATTTTTATAACTATTTTTAAAAAAATAACATGTAGATGTACTATAATACTTGATTTATTTTTAGTCTCTCATCTTTACTAGCTCCTTCATTACATATTTTTAGACCATTATTTTAAATCATTGAATATGGATGAAGTAAAATTTTCATATCCCACTAAACATCACTTGAGGGTAAGATGAGAGTAAATTACCAACATTCCAGTGCACTACAAAATTAGACAAATAGATGGATTCCTAAAATTTAATATAAAGAGAATCCTAAGTATTTCAGATATACCATGAGGCATATGGAAACTAAATTATATGTTTATCTATGTATTATGGCTATGAGTATTTATTAAATCCCCTCATTCCATGATGTCTCTAAACAACAGATGAGGATTGTAAAAAAAACACCATGTAGCCCCATGACAATATCTAAGTAGTTTAAAAACTATCAAAACATAGTTTCTAGATAAACCCAAATAAATAGAAAATATTTATTTAAAATCAATGTCAAAAACCAATTTTAAAAATTTGGTGAATTGAAATAAGTAGGTAGTCAAATATAAATTAAACATTTTATTTTTTTTTTAAATGAAAATTAATTCACCTTGTTTATGCTTGAAAAATAAAATTAATAGAACTATATCAGCACTAACTAATGTAATTGTAAATATAATACATAATATATTGATTAGATAAATAAAGTATGTGTAAATCATAATTTTAGACAAATACATATGAATATATTGAATAGGTTGAATTATTTGAAAACAAAT
Source organism: Torreya grandis (assembly GCA_037957365.1). NCBI lineage: Eukaryota > Viridiplantae > Streptophyta > Pinopsida > Cupressales > Taxaceae > Torreya > Torreya grandis. Next base: position 110,352 of record JARHVA010003207.1, on the reverse strand, counting down.
TACAATTATAGAACTAAGTCAAGCAGGTCGATAAATTTTATTGAAAGTAAAATGAAATATAGAACTATATCAAATAGATCGATGTAGTTGAATGTAAATAATTTTATATATAATTTATAATGTAGATTCAATACTAAATCATATACATTGATCTATTTGGATTGGAATAAAGACAAATATTAGAAATAAAATAAAAGTATATTAGGTAGATCGATAGAGTTGACTTAAAAAGTATAATAAAGATAATTAAATTAGATGGTTTGATATAGATTTTATGGATATATGATAAATATAATTAAATAAAATATGTCAATATATTTGGTTAGATAAGATAAAATGTATACCTAAAAATAAAATTGAGTCATACTAGGTGAAATAATTTATTTTGATATACATAGAAATAAAATTATCACACTATTTGATATAATTTTATGTATGTAAAAAATGTGTCTGAGATGTATTAACCTATTAGATATAGATTTTTGATAGTAAAATTAAAATCCTATATTGAGATTATCTGATGCATTTTACTACAGAGGTGAAAGTAATGGTTTGTTTCATGTTGGGTTCAACAAAATATATGTAATAAGATATGATTGAACTACAATTATCTTATCTAAAGATCTATATCAGAGAAGGTAAATAAAGTGTATCCCATTTATAATTAATATAATTGGAATATGACTAATGGATTTGATAAACCTAGTAATGGGAGAACCTATAACACAATTTCAAGTTAAAGGTTTTCAAAGCCTCTTGGTAGTCAACATAATGCAAGATCCATAACTACATATCTATTTAGAAAGTAATCAAATATCACAATTGGGTAATGTAAGTAAGATGAAAGGTTATAAGAATAGTAAAATGGTTATGTACACATGGTAGGTTTAGGTTTTACATCATATATAGGTAGAGCTTTAGGTGTGCAAATAAACCACCACAACTATTATATCAGCCATCTAGCTTAATTTATTGAATAAACAATGTTTACATTTATAGTGAAAAGATCTACTATAGATAGGGAGATTATTTTTATCTCAAATAAATAAAATCTCTACCTAACCTACTCCATAAATATCACACACACTTATCCCTATTATCTCTTCCATAATATCTCTACACACACATATTCTCATGTGAATATTACTCACACAATATCACTTACATTAATCAATAAGCATGTCCACATATTAAATGCACACACATAACAAATATTTAATAATGTGTAGTAATAATATAAAATTAATAATACAACCACATGAGTAATATTTTTTAACACTCCCCATTAGTTGTCACATGGGAAAAATGTCTAAAAATATCTTTTTGGAGCAATCATGTGACTTTACTCATTTTTTATTCATAGTGTTGGATGACCTGGTTGTCTTTTGGAAATGTCTTCTTGGTTGGTGATGAATTTTGAGGTTCATATGATATGAATACCCCCCTTTCAAATTGAAAAATATATTGGATGTCAATTTTAACAAAATTGCATCTATTTGTAATAATAACTTAAAAAATTTGTTGAAAAATAACACTTATATCTCCTTTATAATTTTTTTTTTTGAAAATATTACCTCCTTATAAAATTTGTCAAAAATAATACTTATACCTTGTTTACAAATTTTTGACAATATTACCCCCTGTAAATAAAATATTAACCCATTTTTAAAAATAACATGTAGTGGAAAAAATCCTAATTTTTAAAACCAAAATATATGTTTTGGGATTGTAGGTTTGGGTCAAACCCATGACCTATAGTATAAGAAATTTCATCCAAAAAAATTATTAGGAAGTTAGGCAATAAATCCATTCAAGTAATTAGTTTTTAGACATTTTAATTTTTATTTTTAAAAACCTAACAATGTAAATTAATAAAAAAACAAAGATTTACCCACTTAATTAAAAGCTTTATAAAGATATATTTTCATTATAATGTCATTTCAGGATTTAGTTTGAGCTAAGGTTTGTTTTCATCGAAGAAGGATTTGAAAAAGGGAGTTTTCAAATAGGACCTATACAAGGGAGCCAACTAAGGAGATATATATTGATGCCAAGTAAAGTGAGAGATGCATATATGATTTATTCATCTAATTCATATAGGTCTATGAAATGTTGGTGGGTACATTTAACTTTCTCTGAAAATATTATTAAGATGAGTATTTAAATCATGACATGGTCAAGCTTGCTAGTTTATCAGGTTGAATCTAAAGGATGATGTCAATCTAACTATAGGAGGACTATGGAAAGTATACAAGTTTGATCACTAAAATAAAGAGATTTAAAAAATAAATATTTCACTATAAATGAAAAGAAAAAATCATTCCAATGTTGATTAAATGTGTATAGTCTTAGATACAATATATGTAAAGCTTGATGCAAGTTTAATATTTTAGAAATCAAACCTTCAAACATAAAATGCAAATCATTTTAAGATCTTATTTGAAAACCTCCAAAATAAAACAAATAAATATATGATAATACTAATATATTCACATAATATCATTCCTCATAGGTCAAGGTAGGGTAATTGCATAAGTTCTTATTCAAACACACCTAAATCTAAACATAAACATAATGGATAAAACTGAAGTGAGTTATTGGATAAATAGTGATAATAATGTATGTGAAGGATATGAAGATGAATGGCACATGATAATTATTTTATCATGTATTCCACACTATTTTACCATTTACAAACTGTAAGAAAGGTTTGAATGATTAAGTAATGGATATGCACATGGTCTACATTTCATAGCCATTGTGTTGATTTGATACGAAACTACAAGTGAAAAACAAACAATGAGAATAAATTCCTATGATGAATCTCTCTTTGATACCATATGTAGGTTGTAACTCATATCTAGGTGGAGTCAAATCTTAGGTGTGTAAACACACCACCTTAAATATTCTATCAATCATCTAACTTAATTTATTTAATAAATAATGATTATATTTATAGTGAAACTATTTTCTATACATAGGGATATTATTATTATCTCAAATCTTTAAAATATCTTTCTATCCCACTCCTTAAATATATCACACACTTATCCCTATTATCTCTCTCCTAATGTATTTACATGCATTTATTATCATGTGAATAATACCAAAGTAATATCCGTTAAATTATTCAATAAAACACTACATATGTTAAATACACACACACTAATAAATATTTAATAATATGGAGAACTAACCTAAAATAACCAATGTACACATGTAATGACTAATTCCTAGAATTAGGTGAATGGTTACCTAGGCTACCTAATATGGATAAATATAAAGTTTAAATAATCATGTATCCACACTAATATTAAGTTTAGAGAGAACTAAAACAAGGAGTTATACATTTATTCACCAAAAAATTACCAAAATTATATATATCAAAATGAAAGAGCTAGGGTTATAATATACTTACCTTGAATAAGACCTATTGAGCCTTAATCTCCCCCTTATCCAATGGTGCTTTGAAAGATATTTTTTTTCTTCTAAGGATGTCAATGGCTAAATTAATATCTAAAATAAAATAACTCCTACTATTACATCCAAGATTCCACAAGAAATTTTTTTCCCTCAAAGATAATAAACAATAAATCCTCCAAATGTAGACTTAGGGCAAAAGGCTGAGAAATAATAATTGAAAATGAATGTTCCTCTATTTTGGACTAAAAAGGAAACTTGTATTTATAGTGATGAATCACCCTAATGCCTCTCAGAAATTTAGTTATCACTATCATCCAGATTGATTTATTTCTAAGTAATTTTATGAACTTCAAACTATTTATGTTAGGTCAAATTAGTCGTGAAACATGCATCAAAAAATTTAGGACTTCATTGATCTAATCAACATAGTTGGGATGGAGTGGATAATAGTTATAAATGCATCTATTTATGCCAACATAGTATGAAAATATAGTTCTTGATTAGTTAGAGGGTGTAATATGAAAGGAGATATCTTAAGGAATCAAATATAGGGAAGTTGGTATGGATCATAAATAATCAACAATGTCTCTCATGAAGCTCAATTGGTCTTCCCATAATTTTTTCAATGCACCCTTTAAGGTGTACACTGAGGGAGATTGAAACTCAATATGTTGATGCAAGAGAGAAAGAATCAATAGATGATAAAGTTTAAAAATATTAGTTGTATACACAATGCGATCCATATATATCGAATATCAATTAAAAAATCCATCCAAACTACAAATTCAAATATAATGAGAAGAAATTTGAAAAAAAGTAAAAATAAATGCAATAACACAACCCTTAAAAAATATTTAGTTTGAATATTCACATAGGATCCAATTTACAAAATAATAACCTCCTCATATATTGTTATAAAATATCATTGATTTAAACCTCATCATTTTGTCCCCTCAATTCGAGATAGATTTAAACAAGCCTCAACCTAAGAACTTTGAAGGTAATTCATTTTTTTATTACCATAGATGCATTTAGAATTCTATAAATAAATTTTATAGGGCAAGGAATAATATAAATGAGATATAACTGATGATAATATTATTTAGATAATCCCAAACATAGAGGAAGAAAGACCACAACAAAATTACAAAACAAAAATGAAAATATTCAACAATACTTTCCCAAATCATGTTATATTTGAGAATAAAGATATTTCAAAAGATCATCACATGTAAATGTGCATCCTCATCCCATGTCATATGGTAATATAATATATATAATCATTGGTACATTTATAGGTCATTATTGAAATGTATACTAATCACATATGAAAATAGTGAAACCAATGATGAGGATTTATATAGGCATGCATTATTTAATTGAGTAAAGGTCAATCAACAACCTATCCATAATTTCAAAATAAACCATAAATAATGTGAAAATTATTGTATAATGGAATTAATCTATAGTCTTGAATAAATAGAACATGATTTATAAGATACATAAAGGGTTGTCAAGTAAATTCATGTTCATGCATAGGATGCCATTTGACACATAGTGCTACCTCTTAGCATGGGTTTAACAAAAAAAACTCTATTTATAATCTTGCCAATAACAAGGGCATTCAACATGTTATTAGGATGCCATTAGATATATAAGCTTCATGCAGTACCCTCCATAGTGAATAAATGCCTCAAGTACATACATTAGAATAAAATGGTGAAAATTTAAGGCATATAATGTTAATACCCTCTATAAGCAATGGTAAATCCTCCATCCTCACTAACCCCACCCCCCACAAAAATACCATAGTTTGTTGTGGAACATATTAAGGAACACCATGCAAATATAATTAAGACACATAATTTAAGGTGTAGTAAAAAGATAATCAATGCGCCCATTTAAAATATAGTGAAATTTAAATTATCTCACCTATAGAGAATATTTATATATAACCAATGAAATAAAAGGTAAAGCTTCCCAAATGTAAAGCCTAATCTCAAATATTTAATTAGGGTTAAAATAAATATAAATCCTAAATAATGCATCTAAGGGAACTCCTAAAATTTTAACATGCTATTCAAGGAACAAAGGTAGTTATACAATGGAATTCACTAATTCATGTAACTTATCTAGTTATGCACAAGGTTATATATTTTATAATAAATGATTAATAAAATTATGATACAACACTTGATTATTATTTTTATTTAGATACATCAACATGTAATATTACTCATCTAGGAAAAAAACAAACTTTAAATATTTTATTAAATCATACATTATGATCCCCTCATTGATGGGATCATAGGATATTTATCATTCCTAATATTTCAAAAAATCTTTAAAAAAGAAATATTTAAAAAAACAAAAAATATTCAAAATATTTAAAAAAAATAAAAATCCAAGCCCTAAGCATGACATAAGGTGTTAGTTAATCATTTACATATATTAGTTATCATATATTTTGCTATATATCACATTCATTTCTAGAAACATGTGCATTTCATGAGTTATTTGAGTGTGATGTATGATAAACATTACATATGCATTCTTAGATGTTGGATTTACCTTATACCTAGTGATCATGCCTTTGATGGGGGTAAGTTTCCTTTATAGGCTACACTATAAAAAGATTTAATTGTTTACAACCTTGAATGCAATGTTTAGATACATATCATACAAGTGTCTTAATAAATCACTCTAATTTTGCATTATGATACTATGCATGCTACTTTTCTAAAAATATGATTTTGATACATATTGATGTAATATACTAATTTTTAATTGTTCTAGGTTCCATTAATGTGTATACATCCAATTAATAATGCCATTGTGTTGAAAATTTCAATCTTACTCAAAATTTATGAAAATACACAATTTGGGCCAAAATCACTAAAAATGCGCTAAATAGTTTGATATTGTTGTATACAAGTGCCAATTTAGGCCAATGTATCCCTAAATTGGGAAATACATTTTACATGATTATTAAATTTTCTTTGATCATTTCAAATCAAAATGATGAAAATGCATTTTGGTGCTATAGATCACTCTTTTCTTCTAATTCAAAAGCATGTGACATATGGATGTATTATTTTGTGAGGAAAACATCCTAAATGGGATGATGGTCTGTACATAACTAACATCACCTTCTAATTACTCTCCAATCAAATTATGACCTAGTAATATAACTTTTTGACTATTTTGATTAATGAAGTGTACCAATTTCCAAAGAATTGCACTAAAATTGATTAACCTTACTTATGAAAATTAAACCAAATTATAATATTAAGTAGTAATTCATGGATGTTATTGAATATATATTTATTAGAAATTGATTCATATTAACTACATCATCAAATGAGGTCATTTATGAGTTGGCATCCATAAGTCATAAATGCAAAAAATATCAAGATTATGGCTTCCCATGCCTCTTTAATGCCCCTTCCACCCAAATAATTATGAGAATATTTATGAATATTATTTACATAATTAGATTAATTCATGACCACACATATTGATCTTGAGATAGATGGCCATTGTTGATCTTGATCAATTTGAAAAATCTATAAATAGGTGGGCCAAGACTATTTTGATTAAGCTTCTTTTGTGTAACCTTATAATGTAGGATTCTCTCTACAAGCCATTTGAGTGTAGGTTGAGAATGATTTATTTGAAATAGGATATATTCATTGATAGGAATAACCTTGATTCCATATAATGAGCCTAGTTTAGTTGGTGTTCTTGATATGGTGGAGGAGCTTGGACATTAGCCATTATTGAAGACTTGAGCACTAAATCAAGGGGTAAATCATGTTTTGAGCCATATTTGGGTGATGGGATGCTCTTGGGAATGTAATTTGTGTTTGATTTCTTTCATTTTATCTTAATTGTCATTTGTACACCCCATTTAATAGGTTAGCCTAGATTGTTAGCTCTTTATGCATTTTTTATGGTTTTCATGACTAATGTTTGATATAACCATCTTTGAAATCCATTTTTACATCTTAGCATGCACAGTGGGATGATGTAACCCATTGAAGAAAGATAAATAGTTTACCATTCTTAGAAAATCAAAAAAGTCTAAAAAAATCCTTAAGAACCCATTTTTATCTTCATTTTCTCTTATTTTTTATTTTTTATTGATACATAGGTCACACAGTGATTGAAATAAATTCTATGTAACTATCATTGGTAGAGGATAACCAACATCAGTTAGGTTGTAGGAAAAAACACATCAAAAAATTTACGTTTTAGAGCTTTATTTAAAGTTGTAGTTGTCAATTTGATTTTATAAGTCTCTATTTCAACATTATTCCATGATCCAAAAGTTTTATTTTGGAAATTTTATTCTAACTCAGGATAAAAAAGTTTTTTTTTTTAAAATATTGTTTTTGCCTAAGGATTTGTATGTGATTGTTATCGATAATTTTCTTCTAGCATCAATTCTTTATGACCGACATCAGTCTTTCTCTAACCAACATTGGTCATGGTTGACTAATGTCGGTCTCTATGTGTAAAAAATAGAGAACTCAAGAGAAATAATCCTAAAATTTCTTGTTTGATTATTAATTATGCTTTTATTAAGGGGGAAACTCTCCAACCTTGTAGGACCCATGCAAAAAAGTGATAAAAATTTGAGCATGATTTAAGTCTTAAACCTTCCCTTTGGTGTTTAAAAGGAACTTAGATAGTTTTTTAAAATGTTTTGTTGAATTTTTTCAGTGTGTTTACAAACTAAGGCTAAGGGGCCAATAATTTCACTCAACAATTAAATTTGGTGCTTAAAACCAACATTCACTTAAATTGTAATTTTTTCAAAAGTGTGTTGGTTTATGCAAATCATCTATTACTTGTTAATTTGTTTGAGCAAAATGAAGAGTTTTTGTATGCTCTCCCCTCATCCCCTATAGGGAAATTGGGTGACAAAAAGTGCATTTTCATTATGATTATGCCTTTTTCCAAGGTGTGAAAACGAAATTGTGTCATCTCTCCCCAAAACTTGTATGGTTTGGGTAATATAAGAACAACCTATAAAGCCTTTTCACTTAGATAATTCATTTTATGAAATTTGGCTTGTGTAGGGGAGTTCATATCCTCTTCACAAGTTATTTATGTAACCTTTTAAATAGGGTTTCATCTCCTAGAATTGTATTCAACCCCTCTCCATGGGGGTCAAGGGCAGGTAAGAGAGGGGGTATAGAAATTGAGGGTGACCCATTAGGATGTTTACTTGAGAGGTTAATCATAGAAATTTAGTGACAATCCAACTCAAAATGTATGACCAATCAAGACATCAACAGATGTAGTGGTTGTGAAATGGATAAGACCTTTTCATAATACACCTATTTATTTAGATCTAATTGATGTATTGCATCTCTATCATTATCTACAATTAGGACCATCTATATAGTCAAAAAAATTAAGTTTTAGACAACCCCACTTACTGTGGAGTATTGTTGATGCATGGTGAGTAACTCGAAGGTCCATGTCATCATAAAATATCATGGGAGAATGGGGGGGGTTGTAAAATACCCTACCAACTCATGCACTTTTACTTTTGGATTAACAAATAAAATCCTCCCAAGAGCATGTATATATATGGATTTTAATAATATAATGAATCCTTGTTAGTTTAGGTCTTAGGATGATTTACTTAGTTGTATTTAGTATTTTTAATCTTTACTTTCTTGGTCTAGATTTGAGTCTAAACTTGTTTATAAACATGTCAAATAAACACATTTATTGTTCACCATTTCTTGAACAAGTAGTTATTATGTTATTCAGATCTAAATAATCTTTTCCTTGTTTAAATCCTCATCTTAGAACATTTGTGTTTGTATTATATAAACAAAATAGTTATGCTACCCATTGAGTCTAGACCACTTTATAAAACTCTTTAATTCCTTCATTGATAATTAAAATTCAGAATTACACCTTTCTAAGTTTTAGGTTAACATGTTAATTATTTTTTCCATTTAAAATTGACTTGAGTTAACTTGGGTTAAATTTCCCACTTGGATTTAAGGTTTTTTATAGACTCATCATCATTTTATAATTTTGAAATTAGGTCATCTTGCATGTTTCTTATGCTCTAAGTTCTAGAACATATTTTATTCTACCTCCTATTACCATGTGGCAGTGTTGTGTTGCCCATTTAGTTGTAGTTTTATATATAGGAATTCTTGCATGTTTTCACATCTTGAGTTTTTTTGTTCACATTGTTACCTTCCTAATATGAAGGGTTTTATTATAATTTCCTAATATCAACTCATAAATGTTGAACTAGTTTTTACGTTATTGACATATCTCTCAACATACTTAAATTTGAACTAGCATGTTGCAAAACCTCTTAGTTTTTAGGTTGTTTGATTAAGACATATGGATATATTATTTTTATGTTCTCAACTAGAATTTTCATTGGTTCAACCACATTCCCTTGTAAACAAGTTAAACAAGAATTAATGAAGATTCATCCACACATCGCTCTTTTGATAAAATCTGAATTGGAAAAGTTATTAGGATTAGGCTTCATTAGACTACTAAAATATTTTGAATGAATATTAAACATATTTATAGTCATTAAAAAGTCATAGGGTATACCTCTTTGTATAAATATTATAGATATCAATAAAACAAGCCCTAAAGATGATTTTCATTTGCCCAACATTGACAACATTATCGATTTTATTACTCGATATGAGATGTTATTACTCAAGGAAGGATTTTTTAGATATAATTAGATTAAGATAGCCTACATAAAATTTCATTCACCACTCTATGGGGAACATTATGTTACCAAGTCATGTCATATAGCTTGAAGAATGTTGGAGTCATATATCAACATGCCATGATTGTCCTCTTCCAACACATAAAGCATGATATTATTGAGGACTATGTTAATTACATACTATCTAAATCAATAACACATTCTAAACATCCTAACATTCTACAAAGAATCTTTGAGAGGATTCATAAATATAATGTCTGCCTGAATCTTAGGAAATATGTCTTTGGATTTAGTTCATGAAAATTGCTAAGGTTTACTATATTATAAATAGGGATAGAAGTCAACCCTGATAAGGTCAAGGCCATTTTTGAGATGCCTCCATCTTCAAATATTAAATAGTTTTAAATCTTGAAAGCAAAGATCTAGTCTATATATAGTTTCATTGCTCAATTGGTAGATAAGTGCCACCCATTTACTCATCTCTTGAAGAAAGAGGTCATATTTCAATGGGATGAATACTTTGAGTTAGTATTTGTGAATCTCAAGACAAATTTGGCCAACCCACCAGTTTTGAGACAACCAACACATGGACAACCATTGCTTATTTACATATCAGCAAATGAGCATGCACTAGGGGCACTTTTGAAACAACATGATGATCAAGGTAAATAACATGCATTTATTATTTAATTCACACACTGGTGGTTTATGAACACAATTATATGCCTATTAATAAGGCATGCTTATCTATGGTATTTGCTTTGACATTATCTAAAGCAAATCTCATAAGACATATGGCTAAGTGGATCATGCTCTTAAGTGAATTTGATTTTGAGTATTAGAATTATAAATCTATCAAAGGGATGCTTATTAATAATAAACTTATAATAACCCTTATTATAGGTACTCAACCACTTGGATTCAAATTTCCATATGATTTTATCATGATAATGGAATAATTTTAGCATGAACATGAATAATGAAAACTATATTTTTATGGTTCCTTCACTTCTCATAGATATGGAGCTGACATATTTTTGATTACATTATAAGGGGATTTGATTACCAAAGCATTTCACACTAATTTTCAATGTACCAATAATATAGTTGAGTATGAAGGAATTATCACAGGGCTACATCTTGTAGTGTAGTGGGATATTCAACACTTAATGGTCTATGGTGATTCCCAATTGATCATCAATCAAACCACTAATCAGTATCAAACTAGAGATGTCAAGTTTGGACCATATAATAAAATCATGGATAATCTCAAGATTCATTTTAAATCTCTATAGTTTGAATAAGTATGAAGGGCCAACAATAGATATGTCGATGCAGTGGCAATAATTAGATCCATGATAAATATTTATGGTGATGCTAAAGAGTATCAATTTTTTATTGAAAATATTCTACATCCTACACATATTATGAAAAATTTAGAAATTGTATGCACCATTGTTGGTCGTAATACCCCACCTAAACGAACTTGGTATCAAAAAATTTATAATTATTTCCATGATCAAGCTTTTCTACTTGACTTATCCAATAACCAACAAAATATATTCCTTCACCATCTAACCCATTACACTCTCCTTGGAAACACACATTATCATAAAGGATATGATGGAATTCTACTTCATTGTTTATCTTTAGGAAAATCCATGCTAGTGATTAATAAAGTTCATGAAGGACTATGTGGGTCTCACACTAATGGTGTAGTCTTAGCCAAAAATCTTTTCAAAATAGATTATTATTAGTAAAAATGGAGATATACGCTTACAATTATGTGAGGAGGTGTGTTCCTGATCAACAACATGTAAATTTGATACACGCACCTTCCTTCTCACTACAACTGATCACAATGCCATGGCCATTTTCTACTTGGGGTCTCATTCTCATTGGGAAAATAAACCCCACATCTTCAGATGATCATAAACACATTTTACTTACTACCCAATATTTCACTAAGTGGATTGAGGCCATTTTCTTCTCTTAATTTTTTATCATTTCTTAATTTTTGAAGAATATAAGAAACTAGTAATAAGGATGTGGTAGAAATACCTAGTTGGTAATGCATGCATAATCTAGATGAATATGGATAACTCATCTTTGGCTAAGAAGGAATAACTTACAAATAATAAAACACTAAAAAAGTGGTTTTTAGCGAGATAGTTAAGTGGACTGCCTAGCGTGAGCTAGATATAGGAAGCATATGCTTACTAGGAGGCTATCAATCTACTATTGATAATAATCAAGGTAGAAATGATAAAGTAAGTAACTTGCATTAAGTAAATGAAATGTAATACAATAAGGAAAGTAGAATGTTTGTTTAGATAAAATGACTAAATATAGAAAAAAGTGTGTCAATACTTATGCTAAGGTGGGTGAAGTTAGGTTTAAAAATTAAAAAAAGGGTCTATAAAAACACAAAAAATTAGGTTTGTATGGGGTTAAGGGGTTGAAAATAGCTTTTTATTATTTTATACCATAGTGACCATTTATGTTTTGGTGAACCATCAACATTTGGGCTAACCATCAATGATTCGGTAACCATTGGTGGTTGGGGGTGATCGTCAATGATTGTACTAACCATCAATGGTTGCCTATCAATTTTTGAAGGTATCTAGAAAATAGTTGTAAAATAGGTAGGTGGTTAGATAATAGTTTTGTTAAGGATATTTTTGAGAGAAAATAAGGTGAAAACAAGTCTGTTTTAGTTAAGGAGGTTATAAATCTAAAATAATAAAGAACAAGTATAATATACCTATAGCTTGCTAGATGGTTGATGGTTGAAGGCTGAGGCAATTTCACAAGAGTAATAATAATATAGCCTCAAAAGCAAATTTAGTAGAGGTTCAGGTCTCTTTTTCTATTGTTGAGTTTCTAAAGGATGATTGGATGCTAGAAATCTTAAATACCTATGGGCAAGAAGATTTGATAGCTTGAACATGGATCCATTTCACCTCCTACTCCCTTCCTTTTATAGGTAATGAGAGATAAAAGATAGAAGGTTCCCTAGTAGGTGGGATTATTGATAATTATACTTGGAAGTTTGTTAGCACTGCATAAGGTGAACATATTAAATTGTACCTCACTATCTCACATAGAGTTGATGATGTGTTAAGAAGGTGAAGACTTGACTGTCAGTGGTTAGGCTAACTTTCAATGGTTAGGTTGATCATTGATAGCTGTGTGTCTAAGGATAAAATGGTCAAAGGAAGTTAAAAGGGGTTAGTTAAAGGTTAATTTAGTTAATTTATCAGTTAGCTAACTAGGTGGTCAACTAAACTCAAGGTCTAATGAGGGTCCATAAGGGCCCTAAGGTATTTTGACATCTATAACTATAATGTGTAGTTTTCTAGTGTCTACAATTTACCCCTTTTCTCTATGTTACTTTGAATTGACAAGAAGTAAAATAAAAATGGAGTACTGGTCTAATGTTTGATTACCCTAAGTATGGGAGGAGGTGTTCCCCCTTAAACTCAAAGTTGATGAGGAAAAACCAAAATTACATAAAGGTTTGATAAGTGGTTAATGATGAGTCACTAGGTGGTGATAAAAAAGGGTTGGGCATTTGAAATGAAAAATATGCACACAAAATGTGACTAAGTGCAATTTTCAAAATCACATACAAAATAAGGTTGCCAATGTTGGTAAAAATAAGGTTAGTTCTAGAAAAACAAGTGATAGGGTAATTGGTCCATAGAGTTGGTCATAGTTGATTAGGTGACTCTATAAGACTTTTAGATAGGGTTGGTATTTTTTTATATATCTGAGGTAGCAAGTGTTCTTTTGAAAAACACAAGTGGTCTAGTCATGCACTAGGTGGTGCAAAATCAAAGAGTCAACATGGTAAAAATGGTCAGTGTAGTCAAAAAGACCAAGCAAGGTTGTCATAAAACATGCAAATAGTTTAGGTCAAAAATAGCTAACATCGAGGTATAAGTGTTCTAATGGTTGGGTTATAGAAGAGTAATTTCCAAAAAAATCAAATTTGGATTGGGGGAGATAAGGTGATCTACAAAGCTGGGGAACTCAAGTTAGGTGCCTAAAATAGTTTTTCTAAAAATTTGGACTCTCCTAACCATCAATGATTAGGGGTCTCAAGGTTTATCATCGATGGTCATCCTAGCTATCAATAGTCAGGGGGAAACCCTAAAAAGTTAGAATATAAAAAGTGAAAATCAAATTTCATTTTCACTTTTGATAATTTGACTCTGTGCTTTTGTTATTTCATGTAATCTGACAATTTGGTGTTTGGAATTTATCTATGAGATTTGACCAAGCATTTATGTGAGGTGTCATTTATCGTTTGGTTGAATGTGTTTAAGGAGATCGTTTGGGACTAGGCTTATAGGGTAGATGAGGATGTGGCTGAGTATTAGGATGCAGGCTCTGACATTGATATCAATTGAGGAATGAATTAGGGGTGTATTAAGTTTGTAGATTAGTTGATTTTAGTTGTTCTTGAAGTTGAATTTGGGTCTTTTGGATATTTTGGAAACTGGGTTTGGGTGGTTTTTCTCTTTTTTAGATTTTGAGTGAAATTAGAAAATATAGCAAATAAATTTTGATTTTGATGGAGGATTTAAGTTGTGGATGGGTTGTTGGATAGTTGTAAGTAATTTAGTTTATTATTGTGGTTATTTTTGTGTGGGTTTAAGGTAGGTAGGTTTGAGGGTTTCACCACTAGTAGTCACACACAATGATCATCCACAATTCAAATTGATCATCGGTGGTCAACTTGACCATCAATAGTCAACTACTAAAAGAAAAGATTTATAAAACCATCAATAGTTTATGCAAACCGTTGACGGTTGAATGTTTTGTGGAATGTTTGTTTACAAGGTGTAGATGAAGCTAGTTGAAAAAATGGTTTTGAAAGTGGTGTGGGTGAAATTAAAATGTTTAGTGTAAGTTTAGGGTAGGTGATGTGTTTGAGTGATGAGCTGGGATGATTTAGGAAAAGTGTTAGGTAGGAATGTTGTGTGGATAAATTCATTGGATAGAGTTATGTGTTAGTGTTATAAGTTTAGGGAAGGTGTTATAGGTTAAGGTAGGGTGTTGAAAATTATATGGGGTAGGGTATATATTTATGATATAAGTGTTATGTGTTTGTATGATAGGTTAGGGTAGGTGATTGATTGTTTTAAATCTAGAGATGGTTATGGGTTAGTATAAAATAGGTTAAAAGAGGTGGGTATAGGTGGATAATGAGGTTGATTTGTAAATGATAAAGGGTGACACATGCTAACTTTGATTTTTTTAGGCATGATACTAGATCTAGATGAGGGATCAGGTGTTAAGGATATTTACATAGGTTCATGGAGGGATGACTCAGGATGATTGGATACATATAAATGAGGTCATCTTAGGATCCATGCAAAATTATTAGTACTTGCCATGAGATGTGTTGATGATAGTGGCCCTCATTAAGAGATGGGATCTAGCCACTAACACCTTCTTGATACCAATAGGAGAGATTACAATCCTGTTAGAGGATGTTCATAGGATTACATAGTTACTGATTTGAGGGGATCCTATTTACCATATATAGTGTGACAAGATGGATAAGTAGATGTAGCTATTGTGTGGTGAGGATGAGGTGCATTCCAAGTTTCATTCAAGTGGTTTGAGATATTGACCACTATACCATATGTCTCCAAATGAGAGCTGGATAATGATGATTATAGTAGCATCATATTTCACATTGCCTGATTCAAGTAGTGGATGATAATTCTATGTATTATTGGGAGTGTTAGTGGAGATGTTTCTGGGTAGGACTATGTTTGGGTGGTCACCAGTCTTACTAGTTTAGATATAGTGGGAGATCTAGGCATTTTGAGCTCATAGAGGATATGGGATTAGTGTAGGGTTTATGCTCCATTATAGGGCATATGAGCATATTCATGTTTTGGGATATTTGGGGCTACTATAGGATGGTTATGCTTAGATGGAATACAAAGTGGGTTTCCTATGATGGATATGAGATTATGATTTGATAGGTGCTAGAGGTGGTGCTAGATACATTGACTAGTTTAGAGATACCTTAGAGGGTTTAGTTGTAGGTGACATGGTATGGAGGCCATATGTGGGTTGGCATAGATGGGCCAAATTTAACTACCACACTCTATCTTTATAGAGCTAGAGGTGGATCTATGGGAGGAGAGAGAGGGGGATATGGAGATTATTCTCTTTGATTGAGTTCAAAGGTAGTTTATCCTCATATAGGGGATTCCATCTACTTATCCATGGTACATGAGAGAGGATTCAAAGTTTCTACTTCTAGAGCCATAACCATAAGACGTAGTGCTCGATCATGAGGAGCTACTGGCTAGAGCAGTGATAGATGATGCTAGTTTTGTTGATGGATATGTAGGATGGTATCAAGCCCTATATGTAATAGTTGATTATAGATGGGATAATGTAGATCGATAGGCCATGGATGTAGATCCAATTGGGGCACCAATATAGTGTGGTGGTTGGGATAGATAGGCATGGGCAGCACTAGAAAATTCATAGGATCATATCATAGGTTTATAGGGATAGGTCCACTCTATAGGGATAAATTATTACTTTATAGGGTCATGTTGCCACCTTCATAGGAGAGCAAGATTAGGCAAGGACCTCCCTTGGTTTATTGATTCAGGATAGGGATACATTGAGGTAGAGGGTAGGATTTATGGCAAAACCATTAGGAGGACCACCTAGGGTGATTCCTATGACATGGTACTTAGATATGGCTGAGGAGTTGAGGTACTATGAGGCTATAGTGTTGGCATAGTGTCTAGAGTAGTCAAGATGGGGGGGAGTATAGGGATAGTTTAGTAGGCAAGGAAGCCATGATGACTCTAGGATAGTGGGTATCTAAAATGGGTGGACAAGGGGGTACATCAGAAAGACTAGCACCTAGTGGTAGTGCAGGTAGAGGAGCAAGAGGGGCTAGTTGTAGTGGTACCCCAAGGGTAAGATATTTGATAAGATCTGATGTATATGAACATGATTTTGATATTGACCTATGTGATGATGATGTAATATGTACATGAGAGAGATATTTATACATTATTACATATATAATTTATTTGATATACATGATGTATATGATGATGATGATTACATAGATGTGATTTATCTTTCATGATGTAGTTTATGATTATGGTTTATGATTATGGACATTCATGTTCATGTTATTGTTCATGGTTTGGTATATGCTTATGCTTTATGAGATGTGGTCTTCATAGATTAGGCACATGATGTTTACAATATGGCTATGATGTTTTATTTTTATTCAGGGATATGATGTTTTTAGATATGTTTCCATGTTCATGATCATTGATGTTGTATATGTAATGGAATTTGATGTGATGATCTTTGATTATGTGATGTGGTGATGATTATCATGGAGTATTTGGTACAATGATCATGGATTATGTATTATTTTTTGTGCTATATGATGTTATATGATGTCACATAAATATAACCAACTAAATGTGTGAAAATTTATAAAAAACCAATGAGACATATGTCTACATGAACTAATAATGAAACGATAAGAAAAGAAACATGATATTTTTTCATTGATAAGTACAAAATAAAACCCAAAGCTAGATCATATTAGGGAACATAATCCTTTTTAATTCTTTGTATTAACATGAATAGGTTTATAAAAAGGTGTCTTTATTACATAGTGTCAAGTAAGCTCATAATCCCTTGATTTATAGATAGTATAAAGGGGAGGTGTGTAATAGGAATATAAAGGAAATGGGTGATAGGTAGGGTAACCTTATGTGGGTTAGTTTTTCCCTTTTTTAGGTGACCTAATAACCATAATATAAAAGTCCATGTCTTATGCCAAGTGTAGATTGATCGATATAAGAAGTCTACTAATGCTATATATCAAAGTTGATTATAACTTGTTCTATTTTTATATAGGGTCTGCTTGTTATTTTTGTTTATTTTTGATAGGTTTATGAAGATAATTGATGCAAGAAGCTTCAAATGATTACTTTGGAAAATTTTGACTTAGCCATCCTTCAAGGGAGTGGTCAAAATTTGGATTTGTTTATTTTGGTAGTTTTCCTTCAAGCGAATAGTCTATCTTTTAAGAAATTTAGAGGATTTTGGGGCATCTATCCTTCAAGTGATTAGTCTACAATACAAGAAACATGTGACCCAAATAATATTTTAGTATCCCAAATTATTTTGATGTTAGTCTTAGACATGGACAAGTGTATTTAGGCTTAGAGGTTTACATTTATAAAGGCATGACTTTTTATCACAAAGAGGTCACTAGTAAGTGAAATGAATTGTTTGATAAATAATTACTATGGCATTTCATCTTATTAGAGATGAAAATTATCCATGAGAACCATGCCATGGGTAGATCCATGGTATTGATATTTAGGACTAGGATATGACTATGATGATTAATCACATGGTTCTATGTTATAATTAGTTGACCTCAAAGGGAGAGGGATAGGTGAATGAAGGTAAAAATATTATAAATCAACATATGAGCTTAAGTTATAAAAAAAGTGAGTTCTATCCTTGTTTTATAAAATAAAGGATGTAGATAGGAAACATTTAGAGGGTCAATTTCTGGTTTGCCTTCGAGAGAGGAAAAATAATAAGTTCTTGATCCATACTTATGGGTTATGATGTAGGGTTCAAGCCAATTGAAAGCAAATTTGCCTCTTTTGATTTTCTCCATGTTTTTGACATGTTAGTTTTCCTTAAGAATGAGGTATTCAATATTTAATTCTCATTATTTTATGTTTTTGTTATAATCATGTTTGGTTGGCTCTTGGTAGACACAAAGATGGTTAAGTGTTATGAGGCAATGTTCCTCAAGTAGCTCAAGTCATGCTAGACATTCTTAATGATAGTCACTATCAAATATGATCTCATGTAAATATATGGAAAGAGAGTGAATTTAGAATTCTATAGGAAAGATTCCCTATTTTCCAAATACTAAATAGAAAGGGACAACACTCGTAGAGGTTCAAATACTAGTGTGATAGGCCCATAAAGTGAAAGGTATACATAAGTGCCAATCCTAACTTGAAGCACTGATGAATTTGGTAAACATTTTGTTAATTAATTTGTTAGAGGATTTCACCTATCTATTTTTTGTGGATGATAAGGTGAAAATAAGCTTAACTTGATGCTAAATGAGTTATAGAGACCTCAAACTTTCTTGTTCTTGGAAGATTTATCGTTATCAATGATGATCTTATGGGGAAAAGTGAAATGATAGATGATGTGATGGTTGATGAAGTTAATAAATTTTTTGGCTTTTATAGAGATGAGATCAATGGATTCCACCCACTTCATGAAATAATTGATGGTGGTAATGATGGATTGGTGACATTGTGAGGAATGAAGATTGATTTCCCCAATGAAATATAGGCCCCATTATGATAATGGCCAATAGTCTTTTGATAATTGGAGGTTATGGTTAGGTACATAGTGTAAATTAGTATATAATCGACATTTGACAGACTTCTTTACATAATCATAACAATATTGGTTGAGGGTAGTCCAATAGTATCCAAGACAAAGGATGAATTTAGTGATAGCTAAAACACTAAAGTGTCCCTATAGATTTCATCATGGATTTCCTTGATGGCATGAGAATATTCATGAATATGAAGGAAACAAAGAAGGAGGCCATAAAATCCATGTTTTTAAATTATTATTCTTAGTATAGGGTAATGAGAGGTGCCCTAAACAAAGGTTCTTCAGGCATTTCTAGAGAGGATGGGAGGAATGATACCAAGGTTAAGGTAATCAAAATTTTATTCATACCATATATTTGACGGAGATTGATCTACATTAAAAATGGTATGGAGGTCGAAATGGATATAATATGGGCTATAAATTGATGGATGGTAATAACGACTTTATATTTAGAAGGTTGAGATGGTATTTGGGAAGTAAGGGAAGCTATTGTATTCATGAACTTATTGGTAGATCATGAAATTGACTAGATAAGGTAAGGATAGAATAATGTTATGAGTATATCTACTAACTATTTGTACTTGAGTAAGACATCATTATTATACTGGTAAGATCTATTGACCTAGTTGACCACAAGTTGGGAATCACCAAAGATGTTGATTGTCTTGACTCTCAAAGCTAGATCAGTTTGGAAACCTATGACTAGGGCTTCATACTCAACCACATTATTGTTGCATTCAAATTCAAGTTTAAAGGAAAGGGGAAGAGGTTAAATATCAAGGGGGATGAGAATAAATCTATAACCCCAACCATGTTGGCATTTAGATCCATAAAAGAACATGTTAATTTGGAAGGTGGGGTCCTCTTGAGAAAGTCACGATGGAATCATCTAGAAATGCAAGAAGAGGTTGGTTATTGGGTAGAAGAGCTTTAGATAATTGATTAGTAATCACTTGCCATTTAATTGAATTCTACTAATAAACTCAAGATTAAACATATCTAAAAGCATGATCCACTTAGCCATACACTAGTTTTGGTATGGTTTAGAGTGCATATACTTGAGTGGGTCAGTGTTAGTGATGACATAGGTTTTATGATTAAGAAAGTAATGGTGATGTTTGGAAGCCATAAAGATGAGGTTAAGTAAAAGTTTCTTAGGATAGGAGTATCAAGTCTCATACTCTAAAAGTGTTCAAATTATGTATTAAATAGCTTTCTCTTTATTTTTCTCATCATGATGAGTGATCATTATCCTTAGGGAATGGTCAGTGAGTGAGATGTAAAGGTAGAATGGTTGATCTTATTTAGGAGGGGTCAAGATAGGTGGAGAAATAAGGTACTCTTTGAATTAATCAAAGTCTTACTGGAATTCTTTAGTCCACTTAATGGAGGTCTCTTTCTTAAGGAGATGGTGAATAGGTTAACGTCTACCTGATAATTGAGAGATGAAATGATGGATTAATTAGATCTTCCCCTGCAAGCTATGAATTTGATTAAGGTAGGTTGGAGGCGGAATTTTAAAAATTTCTCTAACTTTGGTAGTGTCTACCTTGATTCCTCAAATGGAGACAATGAAACCAAGGAGATTTCTAGAAAAAATCCCAAATATATATTTCTTTGGGTAGAGTTTGACATGGAAATGGATAAGGCATTTAAAGATGACTTGGACAACATCTAGATGATCCTTGTGATATTTGGATTTCCCAAGGAGATTATCTACATAGTCTTCTATGATTTAATGAATGAGGTCATGGAAGATGTAGGTCATGGCATGTTGGTAGGTTACAACAACATTCTTTAGACCAAATAGCATGAATATATAGTAAAAATTTCCCCATGGGGTGAAAAAATAGGTTTTATGTTGATATTTTAGAGCAATAAAGTTTTATTTATATCTTGAGAAACCATCCATGAGAGATAACATCTTGTGGCCAAATATAAGATTAGTAAGCTAGGCTACACGAGGAAAATATAAGTCATCCTTTGGACAAGTAAGGTTGAGGTCATGAAAGTTGATACAAAGGTGAATTTTCCTTATGGTCTTGGTAATGGAAATGATATTATAAACCCATTGGGGATAGTCAATGGGTTGGATGAAGTCAACAGATAAGAGATTCTAAAGCTCCTCTTTGACTAGGAGGGTAATGTGAGGGTGTATCCTATAAAGATTTTTGTGAATAGGCTTAACATCAATATGAGTGACAATGTTATGGAGAGTGATATAAGGGTCAATTCTAATCATATCTTGATAATACCAATCAAATTT
The DNA here is from genome assembly GCA_037957365.1 of Torreya grandis. Classification (NCBI taxonomy): domain Eukaryota; kingdom Viridiplantae; phylum Streptophyta; class Pinopsida; order Cupressales; family Taxaceae; genus Torreya; species Torreya grandis. The sequence goes on along the minus strand of JARHVA010003207.1, from coordinate 88,474 downwards.
TATGCTTATATTTGAATTAAGGAAGGGTAATCCTATTATTCTATATAATTGAAGGATTGACCAATCTTGACAATATGAGGGTTATCCTGAGTACAAAAATTGACATCAATGGTAGATTCAATCAACATGGCTTGGTTCGTAGGAGGAAGAGATTTGTGGATAGAGGAATCCCCTACACAAAGGTAGGTGAGAATAGAATCATCATCTTGATGTTGGATGGTGTTGATGGTAAGAGAATCATTTTATACCATTTTAGGATGAATAATAAGAAGGGTTTCAGTTTGGATATCCTTTTGATAGGTTAGGGGACAAAAATTAATGGTATTATTCAAAACAAAATTTAGATGGGATGATATCAAAATATTCAAAATTTGAGGGAGATGGGGTTGGTGAGGATAGGACATCCTCATCAATGATAGTGATGTGTTTTGGTGAGGTGGGTTCTTGTAGTGGTACAAACCCAATGTCGAATAGCTCATGAGGTCCTTGTTAGTAAATTCTAAGGCCAAAACCCTTCCAAGCACACCTATGAAGGTAAGCTTTGGTAAATTTGGGTTTTTTTAGATAGGAAAAGTTAGAGGTAAATGGCTAGATATGAGGGGTGGTAGAGGAAGCAAGAAGTGGATGATCGAGTTCCCCATAGATAAAATTTGTTTGGTTATTAGGTTGCACAAAATGGATGATAGTTATAATGTTTGAATCATAGATAGGGTCATATTAAAGGTTCCCATATCTTGAGGAGTGGGGAAGTCATACAAGGCCAAAAGATGGTATTCTCCCCATGAGAGACATTGAAATGTTTGTTCCAAGGGGTCCTTTGTGGGGATGTATGAAGAAAGGATGGATGAGATTGTTGAAGCTTCATCAATGATAGGGGTACAATTATTGGTATTTGGTAGTGAGGTGGATGGACAAGGAAAAATAACATCATTGGGATGATACATCATATTATAGGATGCAAAGGGACTAGGGTCAGTTAGTATGGTGATGACATGACCTTCATGCTCAAATTTTATGCAATAATGAAAAATGGAGTGGACATAACTCATATCATGGATCCAAAGGCATCTAAGAAAAATGTTTTGTTAGAACTCACCCTCTGTAATTTAAAAGAGTTAGGTAATAGTATAAGGTCCCAAACAAATATGAAGAATAATTATTCCCAAGGTAGTGGCCATAGTATCATTAAAAGATTTAAGAACCATTAAAGTTTCAAACATGATGTTTTTTGGCAACTCAAGTTGGTCAAAGGAATGGGAGGAGATAATGTTGATACAAGTCCCTCCATCAATCATCACACTTTTGATGCAGGTTTGGTTGATGTATGCTATGATAAAGAGGGGAGGATCAAGATCCTCAGCATGTATAAAAGGTATTTTTGAATCCTTAAAGGTGACTAGGTTGGAAAGTTAATGGGATCCAATAAAGGTTGCAAGGGGTTGAGGATATTTAGTTTGAACCTCTATAGATTATAGAATCTCTATCAATGTTTTCTAATGAGGATGTGAGGTGTTGATTAATTCATATAGGCTCATCTTCATTAGAGTTTGGTGAAGTTAATTCAACACTACATGCTGAATGGATTCAAAAGGGTTGAAAGGAGAGGCACCCAAGATAGATACTTTGGGTTTTAATAATGGTGAGGGTGTTTGGGTTTAGTTCGATGGTTTAGGGGTTGAGGTGTAGGTCCATGGTATGGAAACTTTTGCTTTTCCTTTATCTTTTTATTGGGCCCAAGATCACAAAACCATATAAATGGTATGGATAAGAGGAAGTGTACGTTTAGATAACTGCTTTGATTCCTCATCATTGTTAGGTGAGAGTGGTGGAGTAGGCAAGTGTTAGGTAGCTTGGATTGGTGGTTGGGTTGTTAATAGAATCAAAGGAGGTTCATCTAATAATAGATCATACTCATCACATAGGATATGGGCAAGCATTTGGAGAGCTTTACAGTTCTTCTTATCATGTCTCAATTTTTTATGGTATAGATAGATCAAATTATAATTGAACTATGATGGTTTAGGAAATTAAGGGTCAAAAGGTTTGATGGGTGGTAGGATCAAAGAAGATGTTTACAACAACCTTTTTAGAATGGTTGAATAGGATTCGAGCAAAGGTGTTGGATATGATAAGTTTTCGGTTTTAAGAGTGGGAACTTTCCAAGGAGTAGGCTTCATCATGGAAATTATAGGTAGAGGAATTGTTTTGGTAGATGGTTTTAGTTGGGATTGTTTGGTTATGGTTGGTTTGGAGGTGGAGGGTGAAGTTTTGGTGATAGGTGGGAAGGTAGAGGTAGCAAGGTTAGTTAAGAATGATGGGGACTTTATTGTTTTGGTGGAGATAGGTGTAGGTAGAGTAAAAGGACAAGATTTAATAAATTAGGAATAGGTAATGTGGATAGTAGAGGGATGGGGTCCTAAAATTGAAGGTAAAAGAGAAGGGGGAGATATGGGTCTAGTTATAGATGGTTCAGGTGGTTCCACATTTTTGATAGGTTTAGTCAAAGCTTTCTTTGCTGGGCTTCATGGGGTTAATTCCAACTTTAAAGATGGATGATCCAAGATAAGGTAATGAATAATTATTAGATTTTTGATGGGTTTGGATAGGGGGTATAGTGTGGTTTATAAATTTTAGATAGAGGTGGATTGGAAGATTCCCCTATGGTTTTAGAGGAGGAAGCACCTAAGGATGGGGTTGAGGGAATGATGGGTTTTAGGGTAGATGTAAGTGAGGTTAAAGATTCTTATTTGTCTTGGTAAGAGAACCCAAGATAGTTCCAAAAATTGGCCTTATCTAGATTGGTTTGAGAAGTAAACTCTAGATTTTGGACCAATCTATAAAAAGGTTTATAGATGGGTTTGATTCCTTGTTCATTGGTTTTAAATATTAAACCCATAGGTTGAAGTGAGGGAATATTTTTTTCACCTTTGTTTGGCTAGAAGGCTTGATTATTGAGGAAGATGGTGTCTCTAGGGAAAGAATAGAGGAGATGATATCTTACTTTGGAGTGTTTTCCAAAGAAGGAATTATTGGTTCCATGACAGGTAAATAGGGTGTGGTTGTGTCAAGTAGAATAAGGGAGGTGGTTACTTATTTTGTTTGGATGTCCAAAGGAAAGAGTAGTGATAATATTACTTCCATAAGTGGATTAGAGAAAGAACTGGTTGATGTAATGGTTTCTTCCTTTGGTATTTCCATCAAAGGAGAGGTGGATAAGTCAATTGTCTCATCGATTAAAAGAGAGGGGGTTTCTTCCTTTGTTTGGTTGTCTAAAGGAATAGAAGAAGATTCCATCACTTTAATAAGTGGGGTGGAAGAAGAGGTAGTTGAGGTAATGGTTTCCTCAATAATAGGTTAAATGGTAATGACATTTATCATGTGTACCTCATGAGTATGAGATGATTATGATTGGTTGTGGTCATGGGTGGTGGAAGGTGCATGGTTAGGAAAAGGTTTTCTAAAGATGTCTAATTATTTATTTGGAGGTGCATTGGGATTATCTAATGTAAGTTCACCCTTGTCAATCATGTTTTGGATAATATTTTTAAGGGTATTACACCTAATAACATCATTTATAATAACATGATGGAAGGAATAGATCATTTTCAACATACTAGATAGGTGTGGGGCAAGAATCATCAAATTATTGGGGTTGTTTGATAAGAGGAAGTTGTATGAGATTATATTTGAGTAGTTTATCCAAAATTGGAGCATATGACTCCCCTATGGGAGAATATTATCTTTGATTGGTTTGATTTTGGTTGTGATTTTATTAGTTTGATGGGTTGGAAGAATTGGTTTGATTTGGTTGATTGATAATTAGAGATGGAGAAGATTTTAAGACAACTATGTTTATAGTTGCCTTTGTCTTGGTATTGGAATGGTTTGATGGGTTAGTGGTTTTGGTTGAAGAAGGATCATTGGATTAAAATATGGAATTTTTTTATCTCAATTTCAATTTCCCTTCATCAATGGATCTAATATCAATTTTATGTGCCATGGTAAATGTTTCATCAAAGGTTCTAAAAGTTTGAAACTAAAGAGTTAGAGAAATATGTTTGGCACAACCTTGAGAAAAGAGTTTAATCAATTCAAGTTAGGGTAATGAGAAATAAATTTGCTTAATGAGACCTCTCCATCTTTATACAAAATTAGAAATTGATGCATCATGGAATTGCCTAATGGAGTAAAGGTTAGTAATGGAAACCTTTTCAGATATGTTGACTAAAAAGTGATATAAAAATATTTGCGCTAGTTGAGAAAAGGATAAGATATAATGCTTGGTGAGAGAATTATACCAATCCAAGGTTGGTCATAATAAAGACATGGGGAAGGTATAAAGAATAAGATCATCATCATATGCAATCAAATAACAAGAATGGTAAAATTCTCTTAAATGTTTTTAGGGGTCCTCTTTGCTTTGAAATTTGGAAAACATAGGTAATTCCCATTGAAGAGGGTAATGTCAGATTTGAATGGACAGATGAATGGATTCATTATAGATTTAATCATAAGATATAAGGTTATGATCCCTATAAATATATGATTCAAGATTGGACATATTATCCATCAACATCTTAAATAAATCTATTTGAGGTTGGGGAGCTCCATAATTGGATTTTATGTTTGGTTGAGGTTGGGTGGCTATAACTTATGGATAAGAGGTGGAAGGTTATTAAGATACCACATATTGGTATGTGGTCATTAGAGGTTGGGATGGTGCCACATAAGGGTTGATGGTCAAAAAAGGTTGGGTAGAAAGTGCTAAGTATCCTTATGGATTAAGAACATATTAGTAAGATGTCATGGGTATTTTTTGAGGGACAGATATGGGTTGATTTGGAGGTATGATTGAAGTGGTAGGTTAAGGTTAGGTAGTGAATCTCATGCTAATAGATGAAAGGGTAGGAGGTATGGAAAGTATCAAATTTTGGACTGGGGTATAAATTGGTGGATTGGTAGTGATAAGGGGAATGGTGGAAATAGGGGTAAAATATATCCCCCTGGTAGGTGGGGTATAAGTAACAAGAGGTAAGGTTACCCCTACATTAGAGGTGTTGATTGGTGTAGGGGGTTTGGTTATAGGTGGGAATGTTGGATTGATTTTCAGTGGTGGTATTGGATGGGATATTGGTAGAAGAAGAGGCTTGGGTGATCAAATGTTGGGTGGAGGTAACACCAACCATAAGAGGGGAGGCATACCATAAGGTGGATCTATGGAAGGAACAAAAGTAGTAAAAGTGTGGTGAGATAAGGTGTTAAGGTAGTGTTGGAGGGTTGCAGGGATATTATCAAGGAATATGGTTAAATCTACATCACCCTCAATAAATACCTATGGTATGGTAGTAGGGGATAATGATGAGGATAACCCTCAACATCTAAAGTGTACTCTATAAAGGAGGAAGAGGAAGAGGAAGGTGGTCCTTGGTTGGTTTGATTCCTCATTTATTATCTATTAAAGACCATGAGAGGAGTGGGAAATAAATTATGAAAACTCACACCTTAAACAAAAAGAAAGCAAAAGTAAAAGAATATCAAGATAATCGAAACATACACTAAGAGTATTTAAAACTTAGGATTCTTTTTAGATCACTTTTGGCTTATGCTTTAGAAAGTGTGAAGAAGAAATTTGGATTGTAGATCAGGTACTAAAGAGGAAATCTAAGGCTAGTTTCAGGTTGTATTTAGGTGCTCAAGAGAGAAATCTATACTGAACTTCAGTACATGGCTTGGTATTGGAGCCTACCCCCTCATTTCACATATCATAGTGATAAGGGAGTCAGATGCTTATCCAAGATATATTAAATTTTAGAGTTTATATTCAACTAGAGACCTGAGTTGGTTTTCCCCTTGGTAATGACCTCCAAGTAGGATTATAAATAGATGGTAAGGTTTATTGATAGGTGATGAAATCCTAGTCGGGCCTTGTCTCATGTTTTTTTTGATGTTTTGATTGATTATTTTGATAAGATATAGATATTCAATACATGCATAAATACCCTTAAGGTAGGGAAACACCATATAATACTCCTTTAGGAAGGAATAACTCCATAATGTATCTTTGAGGGGACAACCTCCAATATCATATTCCAATAGAAGACTCAATACTTGATATCTTTACCATGATAATCATCTCCTATATATATATATATATATATATATATATATATATATATATATATATATATATAAACCCATGGATGGGTAACCTCCTAATCCCAATGTAGGCTAACCATTACTCAATGTACTACTTCCACAAGTTACTCTATTATCCTAATATATTGTAACCATATAACTAAAAAAGGGGATGTGTGCCACATGTCGTCATATCCATCAACCCATATAAAATAATATATCATATCCCTAGGTACATAACATTACTTCCCTCCTTGAAATGTTTCATCCTCAAAACATAGGAAGAAACCAAATAATGAGTGTGCTTCAAATCATTGCACAGTTGTCTCCAATCTCGATCATCTAACCATCCATATGTGATCTTGGTAGGTGATACCTCTCCAAGATTGTTTCCAAAATCCATTGTGCTCCTCTGATTTCATTCATTATCATAATTATATTACTTTGGTGCATAATTATTCCTCTTTTTGTTCCATGTACCATATTCGACTACGCTTCTCTGATTCCAACCATGACCATAGTAAGTATTCTTCCATGCATAGTCATAATAATTTCCCCATTCATTCCATGTGCCATAGTATTTTTTATTTGGATTCCATGCATATCCAAAATGATTGGAAATTTTATTTCCTATATAGACAAAATTATTTTTATTATGACACTTCTTTACCTAATTCCAATATTTTTTCCTCTCATGACGATGTGGGTGTCTATATACCTCAACCTTTTCTAATACTTTGACCTTATCCACCTTTGCTTCTACCTCTTCCACCTTTTCCTTATTTGTCTCTTTAGTAGATGAAGTGTTCATTTTTAGTGTGTCCTTATAAATATCATCTGAATCTTCATCATGATCTTCATCACTTATTTTCATCTCATCCTCATGATCTACTTGGATTGTTACTGGTGCCTTTTTCACTATGATATCTTGTAGAGTGATCTTCTTTTTCCTATACCAAAACTTCATGAAATTATTTTGAACATTAATATTCATTGTTCCCAAAGTCTCTAACCATGGATATCCAAGAACTATATCCATATCATCCATATCCAAAGCATAAAAATTTTAATGCAAAACATATTTTTCCATAATGAGCTTTAAATCTTTAAACATTGAAATATTATTACGATCTACTTGAACCTCCTTGATATTATTTACTTGAACATGTAGATTCTTGGCCACATTCATGTTAATGAAGTTATACATGCTGGTAGGGTTTATGGACACAACCACCTTTTTCTTTTGAATGCATCCATGAAATTGAAAAATTGACTCAGATTTCTTTGGAGCCAAATTATTTGAACCCTTATCTTCTTCTTCTTCTTCTTCTTCTTCTTCTTCTTCTTCTTCTTCTTCTTTATCATCATTATTTTTTTCCTCTTCTACATCCTCTTTTTCTTTTATACCTCATCGATCTAAGAAGAGTTGTTCTATTGTTTCCCATGAAGAATATTGTTGTGCAAAGCTTAATTGATTAGACCACCAATGTTGTGTAGGCCAAGACAAAGAAAGAGATAATTCTATTTTTCAAAAAATTTCCTTAGCATTATTCTCCTTAAAAATGAGCCACCATTCTCTAGCATCAACATCATCTTCCCCTAAAAATTTTTACAACTCCACGATCCACAAACAAATTAGGGTGCATGAAACCATAAAATATCAATAACTCATAAAAAAATGATCCATAAAATCACAACAGATCACTCCAAACAACTCAAAAAATTTTGAAATTTTTACTATGATTCTCTTATATCTTCTTACAACTCTAATAAAAATTTTGAATAAAAATTCCCTATATTTCAAAAGATATATCAAAATTATTATAAATCCTAAAATAGAAAAAATCACTCAAAACTAATAAAAAGACATCAATTTTTTTACTATGACTTATCTAACATATTCTCCATATCCATTAATAAAATTGTGGAAAAATTCACAACCAATCAAAATTTATTGATGATTAAAAAAAAACTAGGGTTTCGCTCCACAAATTGCTCAAATTGAAGCTCTGATACCACTTGATAAGATATTGATATTCAATATCTACATAAATACCCTTAAGGTATGGAAACACCATATAATACTCCTTTAGGAAGGAATAAATCCACAATGTCTCTTTGAGGGGACAACCTCTAATATCCTCTTACAATAGAAGACTCAATGCTTACTTGATATCTTTACCATGATAATCACCTCCTAATCCCAATGTAGGCTGACCATTACTCAATGTACTACTTCCACAATTTACTCTATTATCCTAATATATTGTACCCATATAACTAACAAAGGGGATGTGTGCCACATGTCGACATCTCCATCAACCCATATACAATAATATATCATATCCCTAGGTACATAGCATATGTGGTTTGGTAAAAGTTTGTGATAACAATAGTGAATCTAAAATTAATTAATTTGATTTTTAACGTAACTAAATGAACTAAATCAAGAAATCAATCAATGTAATTCTATGTTTATTTTAAGCACAAAAGAAATTTTATATTTTATTTGATGAGCTTAGAATAAAGGAAGAAAGAAAGGGTACCTAGATGATGCTAGGGTCCCACTGAGCATGTCAAAATGTTTCTCTTAATTTCTTCTCATTTCTTAATTTTGGAAGAAGATAAGAAACTAATAATGAGGGTGTGGTATAAGTACCTGGTTGGTGATGCACACATAATCTAGACAAAGATGGAGAACTCCTCTTTGGCTAGGAATAAATAACTTGCAAATAAGAAAGAACTAATAAAAGTGGTTGTTAACGAGATAGTTAAGTGGACTTCCTAGCGTGAAGTAGATCCAAGAAGAATACACTTGCTAGGAGGCTCTCATTCCACTATTGATAATAGTAAAGTTATAAATGATAAAGTAAGGTACTTGCATAAAGTAAGAAAAATTCAATAAAGAAGGAAAGTAGAATGTTTTTTTAGAGAAAATGACTAAATATAGAAAAAAGGGGGTCAATATTTATGCTAAGGTGGGTGAAGTTAGGCTAAGAAAATTAGAAAAGGGTCTGTGAAAACATAGAAAGTTAGGTTTAGATGGGGTTAAGGGGCTTAGAATAACTTTTTATTTTCTACCATAGTGACCATTAGTAGTTGGGTTGACCATCAATGGTTGGGTAATTGTCAATGATTAGGGGTGACCATCGGATGTTGTGATAATCATTGGTGTTTGCCTATGAATTTTTGAAAATATTCAAAAATGATTTACAAATATAGGTAGGTGGTCATATAATGGTTATGTTAAGGATCTGGTGGATATAAAATAAGGTGTAGATAGGTCTAATTAGGTTAAGGAGGTTATAAATCTAAAAAAAGAAAGAATAAGTGGAATATACCTATAACTTACTATATGGTTAATGGTTGAAGGCTAGGGTAATTTTTTAAAAGTAACAGTACTTTATCTTCAAAAGCAAATTTAGTAGAGGTTCAGGTCTTTTTTGTTACTTTGGAGTTGTTAAAAGAGGATTATATGTTGGAGAACTTAAATACTTGTGTGTAATAAGATATGATAACTTGAACATGGATCCATTTCACCTCCTACTCCCCTTTTTTTATAGGCAAAGAGAGATGGAGGATAATAGGTTTCATTAGAAAGTGAGGTTACTAATCACAATGATTGGAAGTTTGTTAGCACTGAATAAGTAGAACATATTAAATTATGCCTCATTATCTTGCACATAGTTGGTGATGTGTTAAGAAGATGAGGACCTAACCATTGGTGGCTAGGCTAATAATCGATGATTAGGTTGACCATTAGTGGTTGAGTGTCTGAGGGTAAAAGGGTCAAAGTAAGTTAAAAGGGGTTAGTTAGGTTAAGTTAGTTGGTTGATGAGTTAGCTAACTAGGTAGTCAACTAGACTCAAAGTCTAATGAGGGTCCATAAGGAGCCTAAGACATTTTGACATCTATAAATATTGTGTGTTGTTTTCTAGTGTTTACACATTCCTCTCACTTACATTACCAAGAAGTAGATTACTAAGTTAATTAATTACGATATCATTTATCAATATGACATTCCAATAGGAATTATATAAAATAATGGTGGATCCTTTGTAAATATATATTTTAAAGACCTTTTTGCAAAATAAAAAATCAAAAATAAGAAATCCACACAATATAACCCAAAAGGCAATGGACAAGTCAAGGCATCAAATAAAAACATTGTAGCCATTTTAAAGAAGATTTTCAATGGAAATGGTTGTAATTAAAATATATAAATATTTATTTCCCTTTGGGATTATCTAACTAGTCATCAAACCATTATAGGGGCCACTCCATACTCCCTTGTTTATGACACATAAGCTATTATCCCAATTAAGATTCATATTCCTTCATTGTGAATATCTTTAGAGTATATTGAAGATGACAAAAATATAGTCTTAAGGTTGCAAGAACTATAAATTATTGATGGTATGTGTTTGGATGCCCTATAAAACTTGAAAACCTCTCATAATAGATTATGAATAAGTTAAAAAAAGCACATTCTCCATTGTGAGTTTAATATTGGTGATTTGGTCTTGAAAGAGAACCAAAAGAACACCAACATCGAATACAAGAAGAAAGGTAAGTTCTATCCAATTTAGTCATATGCCTCGATGAGTTCCAAAATGAAGAAATAATTATAGAATACATGGGCCTAAGAGATATATTACCCATTGTCAATCACAAACAAGGCATTGATTTTTCATTAGATTCCTTTGGCTAATTTGGAGAGCAAGCAAACTTTATTCATCATAAAAAATATAAAACATCAATATCTTTGGGTGAAAACCTCTTTGAGGCAATCTTTGATCAAGGAAAAATTAAATAAAAAGACAAAACCTTGAATGAAAACCTATTTCACGTGATCTTACATGGGAATGTTTGTTCATCCTGAAAAGATGCTCAAGGTACAACAAGTCCTAGTTATATAGCCAATACAATCATCTCTTTAAAATAACAACAAATGTTTGAGCACCTTTCTCTTGAGTATATAAATATTTTTTCTACTTGGCCATTACCTAATACTTTTGATTTAGGTTCATTACATTATCTATATTTTTGGGAAGAAAAACAAAAAAATATATTAGAAGAAGATGATCACGATCACACATTGCCTACTATTCTTGAAAATAGTTCTACACTTCTTGTAAATAACATAGTTGAAGTGATATTTTTTATCCTACTATGATGATCCTAAATTTTTTTATCTTGGATCTTCCCTTACTAAATTAGAACATTAACACATTATATCCATTTTGATGGATTTCATTGATATTTTTGCATGGGCATACTCAAACATGCTAGGATTATATGTTAACTTGGTTTTGCATAAAATTTTTGCTCATATAGATGCCAAACCAATTAAATATAAATTGAGGAAGAAGCATCCATGCATCACTCTTTTGGTAAAAGATGAATTGGAGAAGTTATTAGGAGTAGGCTTCGTTATACCTCTAGACTATTCTAATTGGATATTAGACATATTTCCATTCAAAAAAAATTCACATGTTATATGTATTTGTATATATTTTATAGATATCAACAAATAATTCCCTAAATATGATGTAGGTAACAATTTAGGTGACAATTCAAGTGAGGGTTCTACCCCAATTGATGATGTAACATTTGGGAGCCATAACTTTTGCACCATAGGTCTGATTGACTCCTCTTTTGAACCGTTAGAAAGATAAGAATGAGGAGAACATGGTGATATGGCACAAAAATTTTATTATTGTTTTTTTACCCTAAAAACCCCAATGAAAGTCCCCCAAATTTCAATGTTAATAGTGTAGTCTAAAAATAGTAAGTTTCTAAAAATAATAATTCCTCAAAGTTTGTATTGTTGTAAATCATGGAAATCAAAACACTTAATATAACTCAAGATTAGTGACATTACATATCCTCCACCTTTATTAAAAATGGGTATAAATGAATATGTAACCTAAAATGGAAATTAGACATCTCTTCCCAAAGACAAGCATATGGTTGTATTGCAATCTTGAGTAATAAAACATCTCTTCTCAGAGAATTCATTGTTATTATGTTATTTTCATGTTCTTGAAATGATTATCAATCAAAACTTTTGATTTTTGGATTAGTGTTATCATAGCAATTTGTCATGAGAGTGGATGATCTTGAGGATGAGGTCATGCTACAAGAAGCTTGGGTGGAAAACCATAGAGCTTCCAAACTATCCACTTATTCTCTCCAAATGACTTCAAACTGAGACATTTGATCCCTTAAAGGAAATGGTGAATGAATCCCTCTAATGGTAACAAGTGTATATGCTACAATAATTTTCTGAAATTTTGTAACAAATCTTGATGGGAAATTTTGGTTCCTCATCCATGGAACATCCGTTCAGTGCCCCAACACCCTTCAAGGTACAGGTGAATTTTTATATCCCTACATTTGAAGGAAAAATAAATGCTGATGTAGTAAAAAATTAGTTGGATCAATTGTCTTTATACTTTTCTATAAATAAATTCACTGATGGAGAAAAGATCACTTTTTCTCTTTTGAAAGCATCATTGCCCATGAAAAATTGGTGGGAAGTGTACAAAAAGAGGTTCAATAAATATGACATTGGCATTGAAGTGGAACCTACCTGGGATGATTTTTTGGAAGTGATAAACGTATAATGCTATCCCATTGGAGCATATGATGATCTATACATATAGTGGCAACAACTTCACCAAGGTAAGGACCAATCTATTCAAGATTACATTGACATTTTTCATTCTCTATTTACAACATTGGGCATCCAAGAAAGTGAGAAACATAAGACTCTCAAATATAATGGTGGAATATAATGTTACATATGGGGGTAAATGGAACTTTTTAATTTGGAAGCCCTTGATGAGGCATACAAGTTCACAGTAAAGATTAAGCAGAAGCATGGAAGAAAGAATACGAAGAGTCAGCCTTCAAAATAGAAAAGTGACAAGGAAGGTCAAATGTGACACCAAAATTGGAAGCAAAAGGAATTTCAAGATAAGAAACCCAAAAATGGGAAGATTGTAAATTGGTGTGATTACCACAAAACTAAAACTCACTCCAAAGAAGAATGTCAAGCCATCAAGTCACTACTTTTTGAGTCACAATACTTGATATCTACTGCTTTGTCTCATATACAATCTATAGTCATAGAGGATGAATAAGAGATTATAGATGCTAAGCTTGATACCATCATTACTTCATCAGAGACCCATGAGAAAAGGCCAGATGATAAGGAAAGGTTGTTTCACTCCAAATTATGGGTAAAAGGTAAGCCTCTAAATTTCATTCTTAATAGTGAGAGTCAAAAAAATTTAATATTTTCTAAAGTTGTGAAAATTTTAATTCCATCCATGAAGCTTCACCCAAATCCATATAGTATTGGATGGTTAAGCCTAGGAAGAGACCTCTATTTCACCCATTAGTGTCTTCTTTCAAAGGTAATAAAACCTTTCCAAGATGAAATATTGTGTGATGTGGTCAATCTAGATGTTTGGGATGTACTCCTTGGTCAGTCATTCATGTATGATCAAAATAGCATCCATGAATCATGACCCAAAATAATCACTCTCACTCTTGGAATCCAGTGCTACATAGTACCAAAGGTATCACCCCCCACATCTATCTCCTTGATTAGTGCCAAGAAATGTAAGAGATTGGTGGGGAAGACAAAGCAATTCATTCTCATGGTGGTCAAACCATAAAAATACAAGAAGGTCAATTTTGTATTCCTAAATGCACAATCAACACAATAATATAAGCAGATGGGACAAATCATAGTTGAATATGATGACTTATTCAAGTCACCCACATGAGTTCCACTTCACTACCAGGTAAAATATTCTATTGATTTGATCCAAGGATCACCTTTGCCTAATAGTCTTGTGTATTATAGATTAGTTTTGGAGAATTATGAGATAAAAAGATAGATTTAGGAATTGATACAAAAGGGTCACATTAGGCCAAGCTCTTCACCCTGTGGTAGCTCGATTGTCCTGGCACAAAATAAAGATGGAATATGAAGGCTTTGCATTGACTATTGAGCCTTAAATAAAATCAATGTTAATAATTACTACCCCCTCCCTAGGATTGATGACCTATTGGATGAACTCCATTATGAAAATTTCTTCACCAAAATTGATATCAAATCTAGCTATCACTAAATTCCCATCGATCCCACTAATGTTTGACAACTACATTAAAATATAAGGAAGGGATCTTCAAATGGTTTGTTACTCCTTTTGGATTAACTAACACACATACAACCTTCATGAATATGATGGATGACATCTTATGACCCTTTATTAGCTCATTTGTGGTTGTCTTCCTAGATGACATACTCATCTATAGCAAAACATTACAGAAACATATAAAACATATTTACAAGGTGCTTTAAACTCTTTAGGATCATAATTTGTATGAAAATATCAATAAATGCACATTTAGGATGAAAATAATTTAGCACCTAGGGTATATTTGTGAATTAGGAAGGGTTCCATGTCGATCCAAAGAAGATTTAAGTTATTTGAGAATGGCCTACACCAAGGACCCTCATAGAACTTCATAGCTTCTTGGGTCTTGTAAATTTCTATCACGGGTTTGTTCTTTAATTCTAACATGTTTCTTGGCCACTAACCCAAGTGACTAAAGGAGGAGCTAAAGCTACATTTCAGTAGGGAAAAATACAATAAAGGGTATTTGAGAATTTAAAGAGCTATTCTTGCCTTGAAAAATTTGCATCAACCTTTCAAGTTAATGACCGATGCATCTAAATATGCCATGGGAGATGTCATCATGCAACATGGCCATCTTGCTACATATCATAGTGAAACTTTCACTGATATAGTCATGAAATACGTAACATATGACAAGGATATTTATGCCATTATACAATCCTAAAAATAATAAAAACACTAAATCTTGGGGAAAGAGATGGTCATCCACATTAAATATAGACCATTGGAATTTATCTAGACATAAAGCAAACTAAGAAATGAGAGGCACCAAAATTTGAACACATATTTATAGTAATTCAATATAATAATCAAACACAAAAAGGGGAGCTCAAATAAAATCATAGATTATTTAAGCTTCCCACAAATTACTACACTCACAATAGTTCTTGACCTTTGGGAACATGAGACTGTCACTTGGGGTGCTCTATATGAAGTAGATCATACATTTGCTAATACATATTAGGTACTTTAATAAGGTAAAAAAAAATGATTTATATTTGCAAGATAATGTCCTCTATCACATGGGGCACATCTATGTTGTAGCTAGAGAGCACTAGAAGATGATATGCTAAGCACATTTTAGTAGGATAACTAAACACTTTGGTGTAGAAAAGACATTGCCAGTTCTTTAAAAACACTTCTATTAGACCCATATGCAAAAGGATGTGGAAAGGTAACTTAAATATTTCACCCCATGTGTGATAGCCAAGCCAACAAATAAGAAGAAACGATTTTACATGCCATTTCTAAAACCAACTAGGCCTTGGGAATCTATCTCAATGGATTTTCTCTTAGGTTTTCCCACTTCAAAACATGGCAAGGACTGTATTTTTGTTGTAGTTGATCATTTTTCAAAAATGTCTATCATGATTTCTTGTAATAAAAATATATCTACTGAAGAAACTGCTTAACTATATTTTAGTCATGTATGGCTCCACTTTGGTCTCCCCAAGTCCATTGTCTCAGATAGAGATAAGAGATTCTTGAGCATCTTCTATTCCACTCTATGAAAGATGATGGATATCAAGTTGATGAAGTCCACAACATTCCATCCATAGACTAATGGTCAGTTATAAGTGGTGAACCACTTGATTGTTTACATGATTCAGATGTATCACTCTAAACATCTATGTAGATAGGATGAGGGGCTTATTTTTATACAACATGGATATAATTGAGCCCTACATAGCTTTACCAAGCATAATCTATTCCAAGTATGCTTCAGGTTCCAACCCATGCCACCAATTAATATAGCCATTCCATTCTCCATGATGGAATACACACCTCATGGGAGATCTGAGGTAGCGAAAGCAAAAAATTTCATTAAACAAATGCAACACATCTATTATTAAGTTCATGACATCTTGGAAAAGATGAATCACAAGTATAAGCAACACCCATGAAAAATATAGGATTACACACCATTATCTTTTAGGTGACAAGGTTTGGTTACTGATTCAAAAGGAATAACTTGTAGGCCCACATATAAAAATTTAGCCTTTATGATATGGTCCCTACACCATCACCAAAAAATTTGGAGAAAATTATTTTGAGTTAAACCTACTAGCCTACCTTGGTCTGCATCTAATATTTAATGTGGAGCTCCTCAAAACATATCCTCCACTTCTGTTGGACACTTTATTCATATTAGAACAATTATACATTGTTGAGCTTGATCTATAGAGTTTTACTCTAGTGAATTAGGATAAAATTGTGGACACCTAGATGAAGACAACAAGAGGACACTCTATTCCACTTTATCAAGTGGTCAAAAGGGGCCAGCTTGGCCACCAAGGTGAGTGGCTCATAGAGAATCAAATCAAGACACAACTACCACACCTAATGAGTAATATTGATGTAATGGGGACCATTTATTCTCAAGGAAGGAGGAATTATCTAGGCAATAATTCAGGTGATAGTTCTACCCTAATTGATGATGGAACCTTTTGGAGCTATAACTTTTGCACCATAGCTCTGATTGACTCCCCATTTGAGCCATTGGAAAGCTAAGAATGAGGATAACATGATGAGATGGCACAAAGATGTACTTAGTTTTTTTTACCATTAATAACCCAATGGAAGTGCCCCAAATTTTTATTTTAGTAGTATAGTCTAAAAATAGTAAGTTTCTAAAAATAGTAATTTCCTCAAATTTTGTATTGTTGTAAATCATGAAATTCAAAATACTTAATCTCCCTCAAGATTGGTGACCTTCCACATCCTCCTCCTACCTTCAAAATGTGTATAAAGGAATATTTAACATAAAATGGAAATTAAACATCTCTTCCTAGAGATAAGTATATGGTTGTATTGTAATATTGAGTAATAAAACATCTCTTCTTATTGAAATCATTATTACTATGTTATTTTTGTGTTCTTAAAATATCTGTCAATCAAAAATTCTGAGTTTTGGATCAAAATATGATTTTCATTTTCCCAACATTGATGTGATTATCGATTCTACTATTGGGTACAAGATGTTGTTCCTCATGGATGTATTTTCTGGATACAGTTATATCAAAATATCCCAAGAATATCAACACAATACTAAATTCACCAATCTGTGGGGAATATTTTATTACAAAGTCATTCTATTTGGATTGAAGAATGATATATCCACATATTATCATGCCATGACTATCATCTTCTATGATATGATGCATGATATTATTGATGACTATGTTGATGATGTACTATCTAAATCAAGAACATGTGTTTGACATCCTAACATTCTACAAAGAATATTTGAGAGGCTTCATGAGTATAAAGTCCACTTGAATCCTAAAAAGTGTGTCTTTGGAGTCAATTCTATAAAATTTATAGGGTTCATTATATTTCAAAGAGGGATCAAATTCAACCCTACTAAGGTTAAGTCCATTATTATAATTCCTCCACCTTCAAATCTTAAACAACTCCAAAGCATACACAAGGAAAGATCTAGTCTATGCATAGGTTTATTTCTCAATTGGCAGATAAGTGCCACCCATTTACTCATCTTTTAAAGAAAGGGGTTACATTTCAATGGGATGAATATTGTCAGTTAGAATTAGTAAAACTTAATACATATTATCCAACCCATCAATTTTGAGACCACCAACACATGGACAACCACTACTTCTTTACATATCAATAATTAAAAATGCATTGGAGGCACTTTTAGCCTAGCATGATGATCATGTTAGATAACATGTAGTTTATTACTCAAGCTACACACTGGTGTATTATGAATAATATTATATGCCTATTGAGAAGGCATTTATAGCTATGATATTTGCTTCCCAAAAGTTGTGACATTAAATGTTGAATAATAAAACCATTGTCATTAGTATGGTGGATCCTCCTAAACTTTAATTATCCAAATCATCTATCATAAAATGTATGGCTAAGTGGGTTATGATCTTAATCAAATTTTATGTTAAGTATTATAATCAAAAAGCTATCAATGGGTAGGTTATTGTGGATCAACTTGAAGAAGCCCCTATTGTAGACACTCAACCACTCAGATTAAACTTTTTAGATGAGTCTATCAAGACATTGGAATAAGTACATCATGAACATGAACATTATAAACTATATTTTAGTGGTTCTTTCACTTATCATAGATATGGAACTAACATATTGTTGACTACACCATAAGGGGATTTGATTGCCAAAGCATTTCACATTAATTTTAATTGTACCAATAATATGGTCAAGTAAGTGGCACTTATTATAGGGATACATCTTATAGTGCAATGGGATATTCAAGACTTAATGGTCTATGGTGATTCCCAATTGAACATCAATCAAATGATTGATCAATATCAAACTAGATATGACAAGTTTGTACCCTATGAGTAAATCATGGATAATCTCAAGTATCATTTTAAATCTCTATAGTTTGAACAAGTAACAAGGGCCAATAATAGATCTACTAATGGAATGGAAATAATTATGTCCATCATATAGATTGATGGTGGTGATAAGAAGTATCAATTTTTGATTAAAAATATTCTATAACCTACACATATTATGGCAGATTTAGAAAGGGTCTGTGCTATTGTTGATCCCAATCCCTCACTTGAACTACCTTAGTATCAATACTTTTATAATTATTTCCATGATCATTTTTTTCCACCTGACTTCTCTAATAACTGATAGAAACTATTCCTTCACTATCTATCCCATTATACCCTCCTTGGAAACATGAATTATCATAAAAGATATGATGGAACACTACTTCATTATCTATCTTAAGGAAAATCCAAGCTAACACTTAAGAAGGTTCATGAAAGAATGTGTGGGGCCCACACCAATATTTTAGTCTTAGCTAAAAATCTCTTCATAATAGGCTATTATTTCCCAAAATGGAGGTAGATTCTTGTAATTATGTGAGGAGGTGTCTTACTTGTTAGCAACATGGAAATTTGATACACACACCTTCCTTGCCACTATAGTCGATCACAACACCATGGTTATTTTTTACTTAGGGCCTTAATCTCATTGGGAAAGTAAATCCAACATATTAAATGGCCATAAACACATTTTTTCTACTACTCAATATTTTTCTAAGCAGATTGAGGTCATTCCTCTCACTTACATTATCGAGAAGCAGATTGCCAAGTTTATTCATTACCATATCATCTATTGATATTGCATTTAACATGTATTATATCTAATAATGATATATCCTTTATAAAGAGAGATTTTAAATACCTTTGTGTAAAATTCAAAATCAAGCACATGAAATCCACACCATATAACTTGCAAGGCAATGGACAAGCCAAGTAATCAAACAAAACCATTGTAGCCATTTTAAAGAAGATTGTCAATGATGTTAGCTATAATTAGCACTTGCAAATCTTTCCTAACATTTGGGCTTATTAAACCAGTTATTGAACCCCTAAAAGAGGCACTCCATACTCCTTTATTTATGGAATAGAAGTAATTACCCATATTGAGATCAAGTTGCATTCATTATGAGTATCTTTGGAGCATATTGAAGATAATGAAGAATATATAATCTCGTGGTTGTAATAACTAGAAATTATTGATGGTAAGTGTTTGGCTATCATAGAAAACTTGTAAGCCTATCAAAATAGACTATGGAGAAGATAAAACAAGTGCATTATTCCTTAAGAGTTTAAGATTGGTGATTTGGTCTTAAAAGAGAACCAGAAGAACATGAACATTTAATGCAAGAAGAAAGGTAAGTTCCAACCTAATTATTTGGGACCATATGTTATCACGAAAAACTATGGATCAGGGGCATATCGAATGGCTACTCTAAATGGTGAGAAAATTCTAGATCCTATGAACATTATGCACCTTAAGAGGTTATATGCTTGACAACTTCAAACTATTGTCAATAAGAGCCCATACTTGGGGGAATCTTATGCCAAATTATTTCATCCTAATTTTATTTCATGGACCATCCCATATCGAACCATATTCATTTTGACCTGCCCTATACCATTATTTTGAGATCCATATTATTTTCAAGACTCTAGATAGTGAAACATATGGACTATTGGTACTTTGAACATATTTTATCCCACCCTGGGCCATCCTCCTTTGGACCCTATTCATTTTGGACCATTATCTTTGAGAACTATATTATTTTAATGTCTTTTTTTATTGTAACCTAAACACTTTTATCCGTTACCCAATTATGATCTTGATTATGACTCATAGACATTATAGATAAATTCAATGCTAGTTCTACAAAGTAGTTCAGTATGGATAGTATTTTGTAGCTTCTTTGATAGACAAGTGAACACAAGCACATATATTGTTTAGGATCTTTACCTATTGGGTGGTTCTTTAGGCTTTATCCAGTGATGCATATTATTCTATTATTTTTATTTTGTTTGGTATGAATTATTTCCTTGTCAAGATCTTAGTCTCACTGATTTGTAAGCATGTGTCATTACAACTGATTTAGTTGTTATGTGAGCTCTTACCTATGGATGTGCATCTTATTAGCTAGGTAGTTCCCTTGGAATTTTTTTACATATTTGTATCCCAAAAACATTATAAAATGATCGAAAAAAGAATAAAAACATTGTCTTATGCTTTTGTATAATCTTATCTTCACATTCTTGCTGCTTTACAAGTAATTATTTCCATGTTCTTGTCTTTTTTCAATTAATCATCCCACATGCTTGACATTTTTCAAGACCATTCTCATTTATCCCACTATCTTATTGTTTTGGCAAGGCCATTCCCTTATTCCCTTTTATTCTACAACTTTAATTAGGTTTTTATGGTCATCACTTTTTATTCTATCTCACTTCTTTGGAGATATGCATTTGGCCTAAAGTTCATGTTGGATGATGCATCCATGGAACTATGTAGGTAGTGTCCACTTTTCATGTACACGTGGAATTGGCTTGGACACCCCCTTCCTTTTCTTCTCTTCTACCATTTCTTATGTATTGTTTCCTTATCACTTGGAAGCAATTTTGTGTCTTTGTTCTTGTTATGTCATTGTAGAACATAATGCCTCTACTACATGTTCCTGAACAATTGCTTTTAAACCACACTAACATGGTTTTCATTTATGTGTGTTTATTTATTTATTATTTATTTATGTTTTCTTTTTTCTTCCTTTAATTTTTCTTCTTCTTATTTATTTTTGGTCTTTTGTTTTGTTATTTGGTCTTATTCTCTTGTTTTTTTTCAGGAACATCCTGATGGTTCATATGGATCTTGATTATTCACATCTTAATCTTATGTTTTTAAGATGTTCCTTATTTATTTTTATACATTCTTGTTCCTAATTAAGTCTTTATTGTTCATATCTTGATTTTAAGCTAGGTTCATTTATGTTCTCTTTTTCTTTATTTTTGTTAAATTTCAATACTTGTAAATCTAGTATTGGTAGTCCTTATCATTATCCTTAGTTATAAATATTCACATTTAAAATGGATTAGTGCAATGGAGATACAATGTAATTCTAATTTATTCATGAGTATGATGCATGATTTCATTTTGATATAGTAATAGCTTTTTCCTTTGGTTCCAAGACTAAATATAAATTCAACTCTGATGAATAGATGTCAAGAACACTAATGAAACTGTGTACCCATGGCTTAGCTTACACCTGAATCTGTGAAAGATGTACATCTCTTGGCATATATCATGAGTCTAATTAAACACTAGTTAATTTTTTCATTCCTCATTACATTTTCTCCCACTTTTAGGTGAACTAAATTGGCTTGAGGTCCATTTAGACTATGTAGATTATAGATACCAAAACTACATCACACACATGCATAAATCCCTGTGTTGAAACCCCCTTTGAACCTTATTTCAATAATAATGATTAGCCTCCCTAACACATGCTTTTACCCCTCATATTTAATTAATTTAAAATATATAAATTAATTAATTAAAAACCCCTTTTGCCACCTTACCTAGCCACTTCATCCTAAGACTAATTCTCACTTGATAAGTCACCTCAAGACTTAGTCATATTATCCTAACTACCCTAGACTTCTTATCACCTCAAAAATGAGTTCCTAACCAACTAAATCCTTCTCAACCTCCCATTTCTACCCTTTCTTAATGGATACCACACTTGGCATGATGAGCAATAAAAAATAGGATAAAATAGTAGTTTTACCTATTCTTATGCCACTGATATTATTCAACCCATGGCCGATGTTGGTGGGATCAATGACATCAATTATATAAGCCAAACTCCAAACTTATCTTTAGGTCAAAAAAAATTAAGAAAATTCATTCTTATTTACATACAATATTTTTGCATTAAACTTTAAACATCTCAGCTTATTGTTATCTTACATAATTCAATCCAGATCTAGAACCAAGCTTTTGAGAACTAGCATCACCCATTTGTTGTCTCTATTCAAGGCATCAATTTAGACTACCTGATAGGAACCATCCATCTAGCACTTATCATTCAACCACCAATGCAACTAAGTACATCACTTATTTTTTATGTCTTCAAGTATTTACTTTCTAATTCCTTTACATCTACTATTTATTTCTTTTACACATTCTTGATTGAACCTTATGAAGGAGTCATAAATCTTCCCCACTTATTTCCCCTTATTCCAACACACCAAACCTCTAACCATATCTATCCAAACACTACTCTCTCTCTCTCTCTCTCTCTCTCTCTCTCTCTCTCTCACACACACACACACACACACACACACACACACACACACACACACACACACACACACACACACACACACACACACACACACACACACAAAAAACACAAACACACAACTCTCCTCCAACCTTATAGACCTGACCAAAACCATTTCCTAGACCCAAAAAAGCCCTCTAAAAAAATCTTAGGCAGTTATTACCGCTACTGACATTGATAGCCTAACCAATATCGATCACATATCCTCACCTACTTTGGTAGCCTAACCAATATCAGTTACTTCCTCACTGACCTTAGTATCTTAACAAAATTTGGCAACTATGTATTTGTTAACCCTCCTAAGATTTGCCCAAATAACTTCCTAAATAAAAATTGAATATGCCACCTACACTCTAGTACTTTTTGCTACACTTAGGATGTGAATAATGGTAACATTATCTCTCTTTTACTCTCTCTTTTCCTCTCTCTTGGTTATTTATTACTCTTTTATCTCTAAAAATTGGATTTTCATCTCTAAGGAAGTTTGACACTTCCTAGAAAAAGTGTGTAGCTCGGAAACCCACTTATATATCTATAGACAACCATTTTGTGGTAGTGCTTCCTTACATACAAGTAGTCCTCCCAAACCAAAGAGGAGTGATCACAACATCTAGATATGGCATGTAAATCAATTTGGGTTCATTCTAATCACTTATTCCTATCCTTCTTCACTATTTTTATTTATACTTGAAATAGACAAATTTTAGTGAAACATTTTTGGCACGCCAAGTGGGACCCTAGAGTTTTCCTTGGGTTTATTGCTTTTTTTGAGCATTCATAGAGATGAATTATAGTGAAAAATTCATTTATTTCACTTTCTCCTTATTTTCTCTCTCAAAACAAAAAATTCAACATTTTATTTTCTATTTAAGGACAATAAATTGAAATTTATTCTTCCTTGCCACTCTTCTTTTCTCTTTGCCTTTAAAAGTAATTTATTATTTCTTTTAGAAGTTGAAAGAATATCTTCTTTAATTTTTCTTACATGCACATCAATATAGTGAATTTCATTCTCTACTCATATTTCATCTTTGTGTTCATTCAAATATAAACATTTCTTATTTAGGTTTAAAACTTACTGCACTTCATTGTTTGCTTGTTACATATTAGCTCACCTAGTTAATTAAAATAATTATGAATGAATTGTAGTACACTTATGTTACACAACTAGATCAAACACACAAAAACAAACATCTAAACTCACCTAATAGAAGTCCCATCAATATTTCATTACCTGGTGGATCA
This sequence comes from Torreya grandis, assembly GCA_037957365.1. Taxonomy (NCBI): domain Eukaryota; kingdom Viridiplantae; phylum Streptophyta; class Pinopsida; order Cupressales; family Taxaceae; genus Torreya; species Torreya grandis. Next base: position 64,210 of record JARHVA010003207.1, on the reverse strand, counting down.
CCTTACCCTACCAAGCAATCCTACTTAGATTTCACCACCAAGGGGAAAACCCACTCTATTCTCTGGTGGAGTGTAAACTCTAGAAAGAATTTATATTTTGATTAAGTGGCCTAGATTGGCTTTATGTCTATGAAGTGTGGGGATCAAGCTCATATAACAAGCCACATACCTGGTCTAACATAGATTTCCTCTTGAGTACTAAAACTAACTTGAAATTAGCTCTAGATTGCTTTTTAGTATTTTTAGTAACCAAATTTTCTTCACACTATCTGATTAAGGAATAAGCCAACATGAGACAAAAATTAATCTCTAGTAGTTAATAATTAGTGGTTGTATGTTCTTTTTATATTTTTATATTACCTTTTATATTTTGGAGTTGGTAAGGATGTTTTTCCATTGATTCACAAAATTAATAGTATTTGTAATACTCAATTTGTATAACCTATTATATCAGGTTTTTTTAGTGTTCTTTCTTCTTACACAAACCTCTTCCATCCTCTATTTTACTTATATTCTACCTCTAGATAACTAAAAAATTAGATTTTCCATCTCTCAAGATAGTGATCAACATTGGTTAACTATACTGACATTGACAAACTTTAGCTACCCACATCGATTAATCCCACCAATATCGGTAAACTTTTACTACTGACATCGGTCAAGTGACCGACATCTATGACTATGTAATTTTGATTTGCTCAAAAAAACAAGATAATATAACCCACTTACCTACATCCAAATCTAGTTTTTCCTTATTCTGTCACTAATACAAAATATTAAGACTATTCTTACTTCTTCTTGCATGGTATTGACATGAGCTCAAGACAAAATTATTTCCCATTATGCAAGCTAGCAACCACTTCCACCTTCCCCTCTTATTTTTTATTATATCATGGAGCCTACTTTAGATATAGAGCATACTCCAAGCCCCAACCAAATTCCCATTATGATTGAAGGAGATCAAGATTTTGATAAATTTATTGATCACAATGTGGCAACCCTTCAACATTACCTTACCATGAGACAAGCCTACAATTTTTTAGGTGACCCAATCTATGGTATGTTAACCTCTCTAATGGAGACAACTTCAGTTTTAGTTGTCTCCACTATTTTCCCTATGGTTACTCAAACCACCACCTCAACAACTAACCCAACCATAAATAATGTCCAAATTTTAGCATCTCCAACTTCCCATTCACACCTAAACCTTGGCATGACTTCTTAACTTTCAAAACCATATGTAGTTTAGTTAAGTCACACCCTATTTTAGGATTTGGTGGTACCTATTCCATCTACTCTTACACCTATAACTACCTGAGTTATGATTCATCCTTCATCTACTCTAAACATGACAATAACCCAACCTCTAATAACAATATCCAACCATATAATAGTCTTTAACCTAATAGGATAAGCCCCTTTACTTTATGCCCCCATCCTATGACTCATTATCCTTATGTTACCCCAACACAAAATCAACAAGCTATGTCATACACTCCCTCTACTTCCTATCAAGCTCCCTATAACTTAGGGGGTATCTTCTAGAATAAGCACCCTCCATACCTCATTAAGATGCTGATGGACAAGATGTCTAATCTAGAGACATCCATTTTTGGTTCAAAGAATGTGTTATCTTATGATCAGATATGCAATGAACCCATCCATCCTTATGTGCCTATTCACCCTTAACCAAGCTAATGGGAACTCAAAAAATTTACTTGTGTCTAGAGTATAGAGGACCCAAAACAACATTTGTGAGCATTTAGACATGTTTGTTATTTAATAGGGCACAATTATGCGTTATTACTTCATGTTTTCCCTATGTCTCTTTTAGATGTTGCTTTGGATTGGTATAACTCTATACATCAACACACCCTTTTATCATTTCCTTAACTTGCATAAATATTACTAGACCATTTATATATTCACATTATTAAAAAGGTTTCCATTATAGACCTTTATTCTATTAGACAATTTGATGATGAGTCTATCACAGATTTTATAGTTCATTGGAGGAGCTTAATCAATCAACTCTCCTTCTCCTTACCCCAACTTGAGCTTATTGAGATCTTCCCAATGGCATTTTCTAAACACATTTCATCCACACTCTGAGTAAAAACTTTCTACACATTTGATGAGGCCTTTACAATGGTGAAAAACCATGAGATTCAGGATATAGATGAAGGCAGAGTTAAATTACATAGTAAGAATGCCAATTCCAAATCAAATGACTCCTCTTCTAAAACTTCTCCTTATAACCAAAATTATAAAGGATCTACCAATACTTGGTCATTAAATCAACTTCTTCCACAACCATAAACCAATCTAATTCTTTAAATTCACAAATTGTGACCACATAATTCTATCAATGATATGAACAAAGATAATACACTCTCATTGGGGAGTCATATACATCTATTTTGGAAAAACTATTGAAACAATGTGTCATAACCCTTCCTCAAATCAAACCTCTTATATAGTTTGACCCCTCCCATCCTATTCCAACGTGGTACAAGGAGGATGACTTTTATGGCTACCATCGAGTTAAAGGCCAAAATTCTAATAAATGTAGGACATTTAAGAATAGTGTTTAAGACATGCTTGATAGGGGTGATCTCATCTTGGATAATCCTAATGTGCCCCATAATCAAAATATTTATGTGTTCAAACATCCTTTTCCTAACCATTCACCCAATAAAAATATTATTCGGACCACAACTAATTCATGTGATCATAATAGCCATATGATTAATATGGTCTTTCCTTTACCTCTAGTTGAACCTTCCCCTCAATAAGAGGCACCCATTTATTGACTCCTCCCCCATAGTTAGTGGAATTTATTTTTCCCATTCTTCCTCCCTAGGTATAAGACACTATTTCACCCATCCCACTCTTGTGTGAGGAAGAGCCTTCTTTACCACTACTTTTAGCATGAGAAGAGCTAGTATTTCTAGTTCCTTTTATACCAATATTACCTATTATTTTACCTATGGAAGACCATGCCTTACCTATTATTTAACCACATGTTGAAGGGAACATAATTACTATGTTATACCCTCTTTAGGAACCTTCCTCACCTACCTCCTCTATTGATAGAGATTAATACCCCATCCACTCCACCTTTTCACCTTGAAGAGTCAGTGTTATCCACTCTTACATTAGATGAGAGACCTATTTTTCTTACTCCAATTCCACCACTCTTACCACTTATTTTACCTATGGAGGATCATACTTTACTTATTCCTCACCCACATGTTGAGGGAACAATAATATCTATGCTTTACCCCCTTGAGGAACACTCTTCACCTACCTCTCCTCTACCCATGAAAGACCATGCCTCTTCTCCTATCTCTATCGAAGAAGACCTTGTTGTGGATCTTTCTCATCTTTTGCCTAAAGTAGTAGAAACCAATAATTTCCCTCTTTCTCAAACACCCTAGACTTCTAAAGATTCAATCGTAAGGCCTACATCAACTTCATCTAAACCCTTCTCATAGTTGGTGAAAAGTCTAGAATTTCTTGACTCTACAAAGCTAGATCATATGAAATTTTAGGACTAACTTAATTCTCCTTATCCAACACAATGAGTATCAAATTTTACCTCCCACCATCTTACTACCCTTTACCCCAAGGTCTTTGATAAAGCCATATCTTCTTCACCAAACTCACCAAAAGTTCATCCATCTATGTCATAACCCTCACCCTCGTAGGCATTTACCACATTAAATTAGATCAGTCCTTTAGGTTTATACCTTATCTCTAATCTAATTTTTCCATAGGTGAAATTAGATCTAACTCTCCAACCCCAAGTTAGAGTTTCATGGCTTGAACTACAAAAAAATGTTAAGCTTTTTAGATCTCACTAATCTTTCTCTCTTCAACCCTCAACTTTATCATCAATTTTGGGACCTCGCCCTTATATTTTAGTTGGAGTATCACCAATCCAAGAAAAAAAAAAGCTAAGATACCTCCATTAATACCTTTACCAATTGGTAGGCCTTTCACATTTGACACCATGATACCTAACACCAAGAAAGTGTCACAAAACATGTAACTCCACTTCCACCAAATAAGGCACCACACAAATTACCCTACAACTCCTAAACAAAAGAAGGTGTCCACTCCTATTACCACAATAAGTGTGAGCTCACCTGTAGGATCTCAAAGCTTTTCCCTACATCATTTTTTTCAATCTTCCATGATAAAATATTCCTCCTATTAAGCCTTATAGTCCTTTTGGAATAAATCCATCTTGGTTTAATGATACACAATTGTGTCTATATCATCATTCACATAGGCATGATACTAAGAGTTGTAAAGCCCTCATAGTAGTCATTCAATAACACTTTGATGTCGACACTCTATTTTTTTATTCTCTCATTAACCTTCCTATTATTCCACCTCTATCATCCATAATGCCTCCTTTTATTCCACCTAAATTCAAACCCAAAGATGTTGTACCCCCTTTTCCACCTCCTTCACCTATGTTTCAGATCAACATAGTTAATGTGGCCATGTAGTCACAAAACCTAAATGATAAAGGTAAGGAAAAGGTCATTGATCCTTGGGCTCATCCCTTTTCTAAAGACACTATCCATCTTATGGGTCATGAAGTTGACATCTTTAGATGTTATTCAAAGCTCAAAGGTGAAATAGCTTCACCAAACTCTTGTCAAAATGTCCTTGTATGAGTTAATCCAAAACTCACCCCAACACCATCAAGATTTTATTAGTGATTTTTAAGTGGTTGAGGTACAAAATAATGACCCCAAACCTCTTGTAGCTTTGGTTAGCTCTCTTAATTCCATCTCCCTAATTTCCTTCAATAATTTAGAAATTCCACTTCAATACCCTAAGGATTAGGATTTTTCCCTTTTTATTATTACATATATTGATCAAAATCATGTCAAGAGAGTCATGATGAATGGGGGAGCTAGTATTAATATTATTTCCACCCATGCCTACAAACAACTAGCTCTTTTTGATAATTACATGTCTCAAAACTGATGCAGTACTCTGATCCTTTAACAATACCATAGGTACTATGGTGGGCACTATTATCTTACATATCCATGTAGGTCCTTGCACAATTACCAGGATATTCTATATTATAGAAGGATAGTTATAATATAACATCCTACTTGGATGAATTTGGATACATGATATGTCATGTGTACCCTCAACTTTGCACCACTGTGTCAAGTTTGAACATGAAGGGCGAGTGCATGTTATACCCACCAACCCACCTCTCTTTAAAACATGAAACATGATATATAGTCCCAATGATGTTCTCATTCCATTAAATTCATCATCTTCTCCACATGATACTTATGAATCTTCCACAATCTCCACTACCATGATTACATAGATACTAACAACACAAAATCCTGACACATATCCCATGGAAGAAAATTTTAAACATTTGTCACTCGAAGAATATAAATTTTTGATGCTTGACATGTTATATACTCCACAATAGTATGGAGAATTTCACATGCACCAAAATTATGATCCCTGCATTGGGATGGTCATCCCTTATGGCCCCCCTAACATTTGAACAAATTTCACATATGAGGGAATTAATCAGGGTCCCACTATCAGCAATCCATCCTCTTCACCACAACCATTTGCCTATGACTTATCTTTCCTAAGCAAGCCTAGTTTTTCACAAACCTATCTCTATTGGTGTGCCTATAAAGGATTTGGTTTGGGTCATTACGAAAAGGGTGTCTATACACCTATTGAATATCCCATTGGCTAGACCATTGAAAATGCCAAAAAGAGGCATGGAGTCGAATATGATGAAGTAAGTAAACTCACTAAAACTTTTTATGTACCAATTATTGAATAGCTAGTCTCTCCCTCTCCACCTTCTTCGACACCATCACTTATCGAATTGGAGGTATCTATACCTCCTAAAAAAAACTTCCAATAAATTCCATCCATTTGGGGCCTCTCACCTATCACCAAGGTAAGGAAACAAGGTCCCTTCCTCTCATTTATCCTAAAATAATTGATGAAGACTCTCCCACTATTAACACTGTCTAATGCCAAAATGATGATGTTGTCCTCACATACATGGGTACAGATGATTCCTATATCCAATTATAACTCCCATTCAAAACACAAGATATGTTAAATGTATCAAACATTGAAATAAATTTTCCCTCTCATGATAACCCCCACATCCTCAAGATTGGCCAATCTTTGGATTCCTTTGAGCAAGCTGATTATGACACATTTATTAAAAACCATAACAAATCCTTCACTTGGTCTTATAATGACATGCCTAGTATTGACCCCTCTATTACCACCCATAACATTGTCACCAATTAAGATGCTAAACCTATTAAGCAAAAGCTTCAGAAGATACATCCTTATATTTCTCTCCTTGTGAAAGAAGAGATCTGATGCCTCCTTTATATTAACTTTATCTAACCCATCGACTACCTAAAATGGATTTCCAATATTTTTCCTATCACAAAAGTGATCAAGGGAACCTGCATTTAGATTGACTATCATGACTTAAACCTCACTTGTTGAAAAGATGACTTCCCATTAGCCAAGTATCAACCAACTTGTTGATCTAATAGTTGGCCATGAGATGATATCACTTATGGATGGATTCTCTAGATGGAATCAAATCCTAATTTCTCCTAAGGATCAACACAAGACAACCTTCATTACCCCATGGAGGACTTTCTGTTACTGGGTCATGCCTTTTAGTTTGAAGAATGCTAGTGCTACCTACCAATGTGTTACGAATTACATCTTTAATGATCTCCTACAAAAAGTTATGGAATATTACATGGATGACCTACTTGGAAAGTCTAAACTTTTCCAAGATCACTTGATGATTCTCAAAATCATATCTACTCATCTCCTCTAATATAACATTTGACAAACTAAAAGAAATGTGTCTTTGGTGCTCTTTCTAATAAGCTCTTAATTTTTATCATTTATCTCTATGGTATTGTGGTTGACCCTACTAAAGTTAGAGTAATATTAGAGATGCCTCCACCTACTAATATCAAAAAACTTTATAATCTACAAGGCAAACTTTAGTTAATCTACTGATTCATCTCATAGTTTTCAGATCATTACCAACCCTTTCACCATCTCCTTAAAAAGGATGCCTCTTTCCACTAGAATATAGTTACCAAGAAGATTTTGATGCACTCAAAAAATATCTACTTTCCCCACCATTTCTTATTTCACCTAATTAAAATTAGCCTTTATACCTATACATCCCCAGAATAAACCATTCTCTAAGTGCTATGATTGCACATCGAGATGATAACTATCGATAACAGGTGGTTTACTACATAAGCCACGCACTTATTAATTATGAGACTTAATATACCCATACTAAAAAACTTTTCCTTGCATTGGTATTTTCTACCTCCAAGCTTCACCATTATCTCCTAAATCACAAAACCTACATGGTCACCCATATTGATCCCCTTAAATACATGCATTCCAAGCTATATCATAACCAACACATAGCTTAGTGGCTCATATTCCTTACTAAATTTGACTTAGAGTTTATTAAACATAAGTTTATCAAAGGGAAAATAATTTCTAATCAATTAGTTGTTGCCCTTTACCTAGTAACCAACCTTCAAACCTCAAATTCCTTGATAAATCCATCATGATGATCTCCACCGATGACATCTCTTATCAAATGATGATGTTCTTTAATAGATATAAATGTCAATATGATGGGGGTGTGGGAGTAATTATTATTCCTCTAGATGGTGAGCCTAAGCCTTTGTCATTTAAACTATATTTTAAATGTACTAATAATATTGTTGAATATAAGGATTTGATCTTAGGGCTTTAAATGGCTCTATTTTTGGGTATCAAATCCATAACCATTTTTGATGATGCTCAGCTAGTGGTTAACCAGGTTAATGGTTCCTACCTATGAAAAAACAAAATTTTGTAGTGATATAAACATCAAGTAGATACACTATTGGGATCATTTGATTTTTATCTCTTCTAAACTATTCCTCGGTCTACAAACAAGTTTGCTGACACACTGGCTTCACTTGCTTCACACATACCCTCTTTATTTTCTTCCTTAAAAATATATGTCACTATGCATCATTTAATATTACCCTCATATGAATCAACTAACATCATCTTCATCAAAAATGTAACATCTAACCCACATGACTTATGGTAAAAATAAATCATAGATTACCTTTCCTTTTCTATTACCCCTTCTGATCTCTCCAATAAATGGAGATGTACCTTCATAAAGTCTGCCACTCATTACACTATGCTAGGGGAGCTTCTCTACAACTGAGGTTTTGTTGGTATCCTCCTTATATTCCTAACTAGTTCTAAGACTCCCTTCACTATTAAAGAATTCCATGATGGGATTTGTGGTGGACATTTCAATCGTCACATAATTTCCAAGCATATCCTTTGACTCAGCTGTTATTGGTCAACATTCCATCAAAATTGTATTGATTATGTTTGGCATTATGTCAAATCTCAAGAACATGCTAACCTCCTTCATGTTTTGATTCATGCCTTACAAGTTGCAAAAGACTTCTAGCCCTTCTCCCAATGGGGATTAGATCTAATCAAGGAGATTAACCCTCATTCCTCTCTCTGTCATCATTATATCATTACTACCACTAAATAATTCACCAAGTGGGTTGAGGCCATTCCTCTTATCTCCACTAAAGCTAAAAAAAATTTTGACTTTATCAACCATCACATCATCTGTCATTTTGGTGTCCCTCATAAAATTATAACAGACAAGAATCAATCTTTTAAAAATAAGACTATCCAAAGTCTTTATGATACATTTAGAGTCAAATTAAGCTTTTCATCACCATAATATCCAAAATAAAATAGATAGGTAGAAGTTTATAACAAAACATTGACCAAAATTCTCATGAAGGTAGTCAATTATATGAGCAAGGATTAACACACACCCATTCCTTTTATTTATGGGCTTACAACACTAGCATTCAAACCCCTACAGGTGCTACACCTTTTTCCTTGGTCTATGGGATGGAGGCTATTTTGCCTCTTAAGGTTTAAATCCCTTCTCTTCATGTTTCTTTAAAAGACATACTTGCTAATGATGACTTTTGCCAAGAACGTTTGGCTCAACTCAAGTTGCTTAATGAACACCATCTCATATCCCTCAACCACCTTCAAATCTATCAAGAGTGTATCAAATACGTTTATAGAAAAACCTCAAAGAGAAAGATTTAAATATTGGATATCTCATCTTAAAATAAAATGAACATGTAATGAACATGGAGAAAATAAAATGGGGTAACTTTTCTCCTAATTGGCTTGGACCCTACATCATAACTCACAAGTATGGCTTAGGAACTTATCACTTGTGTTCTCTTAAAGGAAGGCCAAAACCTAAGCCTTTAAATTCCTTACACCTATAACCATTCTATTGTTAAATAAGCATCACTTCACCATGTGTATCACTTGAGCTTTTTCCTTTTGCATCCCTATTCCATTCGTCTCCCTTCTTCTTAACCCTTACTCCTACACACTTAGCTAACTTATGAGGTACTATGGTTTTGTCCTCAAAGTAGAAAACTCCTAAGCCTCTATAGACTTATCCATGACTAAAAGAGAAAAAAGGGATATGTAGACAAGTTCTAATCTCTAAGGTCATGTTTCTCAACCTAGACTGATCTTTTGAAGGATAGCTACATAAATTCTCTTTGTTACTATTAATGGACTACTCCCTTGAAGGACAATTATTTAAAAATAAATAAAAAATGCTTAGACCACTCTATTGAAGGATGGTTAGGCCAAGATTTATTCTTAAATAGAAATAAAAATAAAATCTTCTCATATTGATCAGCTTCATATGACCTCACCACATACAAAATCCCATTGTAGGCTTCTTACATTGATCAACTTACATAAAAAAAAGATCTTTAGGTCATGGAATTGCTTGTAGCCACTGTCAAGTCACCCACAATAGGGTAATATCATCCCCACTTTGAAGATTATGATACCCAAACACTTTCACTCATTTACACTTTTTTCCCTCATACTCTTTCAAGGGACTTTGAACTTGATTAACACAAGGTTAACACGATGCTTCTCTAACAAAAAAATGGTCCAATGATGCAAAGCATGATAAAATTCTCATATTCTTGAGCCTATTTATGTTATGATTATGGTATTTTCCAATACATGAGCATTCGACCTCTTTATTTTCCCATCTAAATCACATGTCAATCTCTTTACCAAGATGAAAATGTCATACAAGAACTATCAAACCTTCTCCATTTATTTTAAGCAACACCATCACAAATATGGAAAAATTATAAAACAAAATAAAAAAGCCAACCTATTCATTTTAAGCATACACCATCACAAATATGGAAAAATCATAAGATGAAACTTACAAACCAACTATGCATATACCATCACACATATGAGAAATGCTAGACTAACTCAAACATTAAAATCAAATTAACATAACATTAAATAATCATCTACAGCAAAATCATCATAATCACAATAAATGCATCTCAAAAATAATAAATATACATCTCACACACACACACACACACACACACACACACACACACACACACACACACACACACACACACACACACACACACACCCACACAACATACATGTACATCAATACATCATCATAATATCATCTCTCTCTCTCTCTCTCTCTTTCTCTCTCAAAATATACATCTCTCATCTTCATCTCATAGGCCAGTATGCATATAACATATATAGTAAAAGTAAACTCTAGCACTCAGAGTCCTCAAGGCTCTCCACGTGGTTGTGAAGAAGAAGTGTCATCACCACTCTCGACCCATCTGTATCTACATGAGCTAGAAGTTGTGGCATGTGACAATGATCTCTACTACTCTTTAAACTTAGAATACCTCTAAATCTATGGGAACTCCCTGATAACCCTCTCATAATAAGTAATCTCATCAAGGGCAGTAGTATACCTCACCAAAGATACAATCTAAAGTGGTCTCATTGCACCTACTAAAAACCTAGCCTATACTAGTCCCTATGGTGGATTAGGAGGATTAGCCTAACTTGCTACTCTCAAACTATCCCTCTCTACTGTCAGTGTAGTAACCTGACCCTATAATACACCAATCTAGCCCTATAATGTCACAACCTAGCTTTGAAATATACAACCTACACTTTGTTGCACTTAGGTTGTGAATAATGGTAACATTATCTTTCTTTTACTCTCTTTTTCTCTCTTACTCATTTATTATTCTTTTGTCTCTCAAAAGTGGATTGTTATCTCTAAGGAAGTTTGACAATTTCGATAACAAACACGTAGCTTGGCATACCACTTCTATATCTACTAATAAAATTTTTATGGTAGTGATTTCTTACTTGCAGGCAATCCTCCCCAGTCAAAGAGGAGTGTTCACAATTTCTAGATATGGTGTACAAACTAATCTAGGTTCATTATAATCTCTTATCCCTATCCTTCTTCTCTATTTTTATTTAGACTTAAAATAGATAAATTTTAGTAAAACATTTCTTAAGTATATTGATGTCAACACTTTTTCCCACCGATATCAACAAACTTTCCCTATGCCACTGACATCAGCAATATTTACTACCGACATCAATGACATCACTGACATTAGCACCATTTCCTTATAATTTCTACCAACAACCATAACTCTTTAGACTCTACCCATAATCTAGGCTAATTTGGAGATCACATATATCTCCGTAACCATGAATACCAACTTTGAGATCACATATATCTCCCTAACCATGATAACCACCCTTGGAGATCATTTAGATCTCACCCATCATGACTTCAACTAGAGATTATGAATATCTCCTCACCCATTGACCCTTTTACACTAACCTTGCATCGCTTGTCAAGACTAATTATGTTATTATGCTATAGTTAGCCATTGTACACATGCATGTATATTGGTTATTTTAGATGCCGACCAAGATTTTATTATCACTTACAACCTTGTTGTGTTTCCCAGGGGCACTTCCTACCTCAGATACCTGGGACACATAGACCAATTGTGTCATTGGTTATTTCTATCTGAGTCCTCCTCAAACTTACCTATTCCTAATTTTCTTGACTATAGCTCATAGTAGTATACATAAAAGTAGTGATACCATGTTCTCCTCCACCCACATAATTCACTTCTTATCAAATTGATACCCGATTCCTGTTTCTCCTCTTTTAATTCCTATTTTGAGGGGGGATACCTCATCTAGTACCTTGAGCATCTAACTCCTCTTTTTGTCTTGCAAATTCTCAGTGAAAATTAAAAGACAAAATGGGGAAAATGTAAACACTAAAATTATGTCACACATGTGCATAAGTCCCTATGTCAAAACCCCCCCTTGAGTCCTAGTTCAATAATAATGATTAGCCTCCCTTACCCATACTTTTACCCCTCACATATTTAATTAATTTAAAATATATAATTAAGTTAATTGAAAAACCCTTTTTCCACCTTAACTAGCCATGTCATCCTAAGACTAATTCTCACCTGATGAGTCACCTCAAGACTTAGTCCTCTTATCCTAACTATCCAAGACTTGTTCTCACCTCAAAAATGAGTTCTTAACCAACTACATCCTTCTTAACCTTCCATTTCTACCATTTATTAATAGATACCACACTTAGCACGAAGATAAATAGAAAATAGGATAAAAATTGTAGTTTTACCTATTCCTATGCCACCGATGTTGGTCAACCCATGACCGACATCGATGGGATCACTGACATCAGTTATATAAACCAAACTCCAAACTTATGTTCAGGTTAGAAGAAATAAAAAAAATCATTCTTATTTACATATAGGATTTTTGCATTCAACTTTTGACATCTTGGCTTACTTTTATCTTGCATAAGTCAATCTAGATCTAGAACCAAGATCTTGAGAACTAATTACACCTGCTTGTTTTCTCTATTCAAGGCATTGGTTTAGACTACCTAATAGGAGCCATCCATCTGACACTTATCATTTAGCCACCACTAAAACTAAGTACATCACTTATTCTATAAGTATTTAAGTAGTTACTTTGAAAATACTTTACATATAATATTTATTACTTTTACATATAATATTTATTACTTTTACACATTCTTGACTGAACCCTATGAAGGAGTCATAAAGCTTCCCTTCTTATTTCCCCTTATTCCAACACACCAAACCTCTAACAAGATCTATCCAAACACTACTCTCTCTCACACAACTCTCCCCCAACCTTCCGAACACAACCAAACCCATTTCCTAGACCCATAAATCCTTCTATAAACTCTTAAGAAATTATTTCCCCTATCGACATCAGTATCTTAACTAATAGCAATCACATTTCCTCACCTACCTTGATAGCATAATCAATATCAATTACTTCCTCACAGACCTTGGTAGCTTAATCGATGTTGGAAGCTATGGATTTCCTAACCCTCCTAAGACCTACCCAAACAACTTCCAAAATACAAATTGAATATACCACCTACACTCTGTTACTTTATACTACACTCAGTTTGTGAATAATGGTCATATTATCTCTATTTTACTCTCTTTTTTCATCTCTCTTGGTTATTTATTACTCTTTTGTCTTTCAAAAGTGGACTATCATCTCTAAGAAAGTTTGACACTTCCTAGAACAAGCATGTAGCTTGTAAGCCCACATATATATCTACTAACAAACATTTTATGGTAGTGAATTGTTATTAGTAGGTAGTTCTCCCCAGATAAAAAGGAGTTCTCACATTATTTGGATATAATGTGCAAACCAATTTAGGTTCATTCGAATCACTTATCCCTATCCTTCTTCTCTATTTTTATTTAGACTTGAAATAGACAAATTTAACTGAAACATAGGTAGCACTTGGACACATTATGTATCTCAATTTAGCTCGGCCATCTTGATTATTTTTCTCATCTATTTCATCACTTTTTACATCCTCGTATGCCTAATTTTTTGTTTCTTTTATAAACATTATGCCATCACATATATATTTGCTCCTACTCATCTTTAATATATGTAGTAGGTTATATCCTTGAGATTTTGATTACTAATTTTCCTTATAGATGCCTAACATTTGAATTAGTCATAAATATAAATCAGACCTTTAAGGGCAAACCATTCTTTATTAGTGATCAATATCAGCCCTGATAGGGCAAAATTACTTTATCATGATCAAATCTACTCTACTAGAGCATATTAATATTTCCTCTCTTTGGTGCAATGTTCTCTTTTTATTATAATTCCAAGCTATATAGACATTTTCTCTCATTCTCTTAATACTTTAGTATTAAACTTGTCTTGGGATTGATCATTCCGTAAGCACACAACTTGCATTCTAGCCTTGGGTGTGTTAAAAGCATGTTGCTTATTTTTTTGGATTATATCCTTCTCCTTCCACCATCCTTGGGGACAATATATTCTAATTATATTTTTATCATTGGTGAAATAAATACATGCAAGCATTTTCTCATCTAGATTTAATCTATTCCATGGGTTAATCTCTCTTTCTCTCTCTTTTCAAGAGTCCATCCATCTCTTTCATCATTATATGTCCTCTCAAGGGGGCATCATGGGTAATTTGCATTCTCTTCTTGAAAAATATTTTCTTTGAAAAGATATTTATTTTCCTAAATGTCTCTTTATGCCTTCTCAAATAGGGGTAAAATGTAGACATCCAATTCTTAACACCATTATGTTGAAATTGTCAATCTTACTCAAAATTTGTGAAAATGCACAATTTGGACCAAAATCACTAAAAATGTGCTAAATGGTTTGAGCTTGTCATTTACATGTGTCAATTTAGACTAATTTATCCCTAAATGGGGCAATGTATTTTACATGATTATTAACTTTTCTCAAATCATTTTGAGTCAAAATAATGAAAATGCATTTTGGTGATCTAGATAAATCTTTTATTCTAATTTGGAAGCACATGATATGTGCATGTGTTATTTTGTGTTGAAAACATTTTAAATGAGATGATAATCCATACATAACTAAAATAACCTTCTAATTCCTCTCCAATCAAATTACAACCTAATAATGACTTTTTGATATGTTTTATTAATGAAGTGCACCACTTTCCAAAGAATTGAACTAAAATTAATTAATCTTAATTAGACAAATTAAACCAAATTATGAACTTAAGTAAGAATTTCATGGAAGTTATTGAATATTTATTTATTGGAAATTTATTCTTATTAACTACATCATCAAATGAGGTCATTTATGGGGTGGCATCTGTAAGCCATAAATGTTATAAATATCAAGATTATGGTTTCCCATGCCTATTTAATGGCCCTTCCTCCTAAATAATTATGAGGATATTTATGGATATTATTTACATAATTGTATTAATTCGTGGCCACACATATTTATCTTTAGATAGATGGTCGTGGTTGATCCTGATCAATTTCTAAAATATATAAATAGGAAGGATAAGACCACTTTGATTAAGCTTCATTTGTGTAAACTTATAATGTTATATTTTCTCTATAATCCATTTGAGTGTAGTTTGATAATTATTTATTTACATTAGAATAGCTCCATTGATAGGCATAACCTTGATTTCATGTCATGATCCTAGTTTAGTTGGTTTTCTTGAGATGGTAGAGGAGGTTGGCCTTGCACCATTGTTAAAGACTTGAGCACCAAATCAAGGGGGAAATCATGTTTTGAGCCATATTTGGGGTGATGGGATGTTATTGGGAAGGTAGTTTGTTTTTAATTTCTTTAAATTGCTCTTAATTATCATTCACACACCCTGTTGAATAGGTTGGCCTATATTGTTAGTTCTTTATGTATTTTTCTTGGTTTTCATGACTAATGATTTATCTAACCATATTTTTAATCCATCTCTAAATAATTATGTTTAATTTCTTTCATAATAGGCATAACATTGAATTATTATTACTTATGGTCCTTTTCTTTTATGTGAAAATTTATGGAACATCTATTTGAGATCATTGTGTTTTATGTGAAATATTTGAACCTTTCCACTTCTTGTGGACCATGGCCTTATTTGTGTGTAATATTAACTTATTCTATATTTGAGCATGCCTATTATATGCAATGCTTGTCCTTATTATATGAAAATGTGTGGAATTTTTGTTTGTTTTACTTGGGTACTTGTTGATATTAATTATTGGTACCATTATTTTCATCATGAACTTCTATGGCATAATTTACTTCAAATATTGTTACATTGCTATGTGATTCATTTCTAAATTTATCTAGA
Source organism: Torreya grandis (assembly GCA_037957365.1). Lineage (NCBI taxonomy): Eukaryota > Viridiplantae > Streptophyta > Pinopsida > Cupressales > Taxaceae > Torreya > Torreya grandis. Next base: position 47,958 of record JARHVA010003207.1, on the reverse strand, counting down.
CATGACAACTTGTGTGCCTAAATTTCAATGTGTTCTTTAAATGCTTCAAATCGAAATTACATTTTTTATGATAACATACTTCTCAGTGTGATGACATTATACTATATTGTGATAACCCATTTTTCTTAAAACCTAGGAAAATATCTACAGATAAAACAATTTCCATTAAAACTTAACACACAACATATTGAGATCCATAATTATGTTAATACCAACACAAGAATTATAATAAATTAAAAACTTGTTAATGATTTAATAATAATTTGTTATCCACTACGTAAATTAATGATGGATTATCAATATATAAAACTATATACTCATACACTTTAACTTGTGTACTCATGTGTGGCCTTCCAAATGAAACCATTAACATCTTATAGACTTATCTAAGTACCTCTATATCATAAATATTCTTCACCTTGATAAAAAAAACTAAAAACCCTATGGTTAAGGAGTAA
>JARHVA010003207.1:0-42500 GCA_037957365.1 Torreya grandis | reverse complement strand
AATTAGAAAATGATGATAAGAGGTTACTTATGCAACTATAAGTCCTAGGACTTTTGGATGCACACACAGACCCCTATGAAATTGATATATTGATATAAATATATTCAACATTTATGCATACACTCACAAATGGATGTATAGGTAAGAATGTAGGGTTTTTCTAGTGCAAATCTATGGTGTTTTTATCATATCATCTCTATATGTATTGAAATTTATGTGTGTTTTAACATACCATAGGGTATCCATTCAAAGATTAAATGGTGTCTTTATTTATTTAAGCATGTTGAGATGTATGTATAATTTTACTTTTGCATGGCTCATTCTATGTCTAATATGTTAGTAACTATGTTGTTATAAATGGTAGTTGTATTTAATAAATAGGGTGAATGCATTTTTTATACAAAGTATTGATCATGTTTTTATATAAATGTTAACTAGTTTTTATATAAGGATGATGGTGTTCTATTTTGAATAAAGACTGCATTTTAATGGTGACTGATCATGTTGAATCCTTGACTATGTAATTTATTATGTGTTGGGTGACTAAAATTATTATATAAGGCCAAATTGTTTTATATTTGATAGTATTATATTTGGTTGAGTCATAGAGTTATGGGTGACTATGTGATATTTTATACTTATCTATGTATATAACATAACCTTGAAATTATTAGACCACTTTGTGGTCACTCTCTTTTGATAATATTTGTTTGATTTCTGTTCATTATTTAGATTGAATCTTGAAGTTGTGACTATGTGAGTTGTTATTATTGAACTGCATTTGACCATTGTATTCTGGTTATATCATTACATTCCATGATTATATCATTATGTATTATTATATCGAAGTTGTGGTGTATATACGTATGTGTTAGCTTGAAGATTTATTTGATTAGATTTATTAGTTATTGGATTCAAGACTATGTGAAAATAATATGAGTGGGCCATGGCCTTAACTTTGATTGGGTCTCTTCATTATATATGGTTGTGTTATGTGTTATGTCATAACCTTTGACTATGTTTTACCTTGTCAATTGACAAAACTATTGGGGATTGGGTTTTATTTTGTATTACATTTTTGTTATGCCATTACCTTAAAAACTATTGGTCCAATTTTTGATCACTTCCTTATTTTTATAATTGATGTTTTTTATTTCATTTCTTAAGTTATGTTTGGATCCAATTTAACACTAGTGACTATGGTATTTTTAATCAACTAGGTTATGGTGTTTTTGTTACATCAATTTCAACAATTGAGTTATTATTTTGCACAAGGATATGGTGTGTATATATATATATATATATATATATATATATATATATATATATATATATATATATATATATATATATATATATATATATATATATATATATATATATATATATATATATATATTTGTGTGTGTGTGTGTGTATGGATATGTATACATGTATATACATCATATCATTAGGTTACACTTGAATTGGTGACTATCTTAAATCATATGACCATTAGGTCTTATGATAAGTTTTATCTTTTTGATGAGGTCTTTTAATATCTTGACTTGTGAGGTGATTATCTATGGTATGAGTCAATTATGTATGTAAATAACTTGGTTGTATGTACTATTTTTAGAGTATTGATTTTAATGGTATGATTGAATGGTCTATTTTTAAATCAACTTTGGACTTATCTCTGAATATACTCAATCATATTAGGTTAGACTTAAGTGGATTTTGAGGAAGTCTGAATGAGTTGTCTATTTGTATTATTAACTAGTTTTATATTATATTATGTTTTGTACTATTATTTTTAATTAAATATTTTAAGTTATTACATTGATATTTGGTTATTATTAGGTTATGTTGATGTCTAGTTATCATTCCTAAACTAGACATAAATAATTAAATGAGTATCTATTGAGGGTTTGGATGGTTAATGATGACCATAACTTTAGATAGGGATATAATAAGGTTAATTCAAAGAATATATAATGGATTAAATTTAATCCATTTTATATCATTTGGTAGCCCAGATTGAAGTTTCTCTAACTCTAATCTATAATGCGGATGGATTAATTATTCTTGTCTTACCTCAAAATGAAATAGTTGTCTTCTTCTATTCTTTTATTTTGAAATGTATCTTTTGGTTTGAAATCTAATTTGCTCAGAATTCACTTCATGTTCTTGGTTACCAAAACCATAATCTTATTAATGGTGGGGGTGGTGATAGCCACCAATGGTTGGACTCATAAGGTTGGTTGGGTGGGTTTATCCTAATCAATCCATCCATATTTGACTCCATACATTTAATGACTTTGAACACACATAATAAAATATGGTAACAATTTAATTTTTTAATTAGATTGATTATTTAATATATCTTGTTAACATTGATGTTAGGTTAAGATAAAGTTCAAGTACTTAATATAGCTATTAGATTTGACAAGGAAATAATTAGTATGCAATCCTTGTTATTAATCACGTTATTTACTAACTTGTGTTATGAATGGATTGTTAACTCAAAATGAAAATTAAATATTACATGAAGTAAATTGATTAATGGCTCAAGGTGATATACTTCAGGTACATTGTATTATTTAGTTATTCATTTAACTTTGCATTGATTTAGCATTCTTTTATAATGTTAATTTAATATGAGCTAGATTAAATTATGATATGTAATAAATCCTTATATATATTCATTGACATATTAATTCTTGATATAATCAAATTAATCTATGAATATTATCTTGGGACTTATTTAGATGTTTTACACTAGTTTCTTAATCATATAAATATGTTCAGCTAGAATGATCTTGATTAAATTTTATAGTCAAGTAGAAGTTTAATAGTTAATTTGGCTTCACTTTATGTATGAAAAAAATCCAATTACATAGATATATATGGATCCCTTAATCATTTTTTCAATACATAAATTTTTGGTAGCTGGTTTATAAGAAAAACAATCAAATCCTTCCTTATAAACATTAATTTTAGACATACCTATTTGCATTCAAGGTATGTACTTTGAATATGTTTGATCTAAAGGCTATTACTTAAATTTCTTAAGACATTTCTGCCACATATGTGTAATCTAAAATTTAACGAGTTACTATTGTATTACTTAATAAATGAAATAATAGATAACTAGATCTCATGATTTAATAATAGGCATGTATAATATTTTTACATAGATTAATCATATGATTAAGTAAATGAACTTGAAAAAAAATATATTAATGACATAATTATGAATCAATGGAATAAGATAAGTAAGTTATTATCAATTCTAATCCATCTGATGATGTATAATTAGATCTCTAATAGCTGCTTACATGTTGATTTCTTTCACATTGAGTTGTATATGTTTTACCTTATTTTTTGATAGTTGAGCTTACCTACCTTACTATCCTAGATTCATAATAGATAAATTTGTTAGATTTCTTTAAGAGGAACATTTTAATTGATTTACACTCAACTTGAAATTTGAGTGTATTCTATTTGCTTGGTGATGTTAAATATTTGATTAATCATTGTTGCTTGTAAAACACTTGCTACCTTTTTCTAGTTTAAGATGAATTACAAGTTCATTCCTAATGCATGATTTATTTAGGAATTCATTTAATTATGTGATTATGGAATATTTTTTGAAATGAATGAATCCTTTCTTAATTAGTTATATGAATTGGCTTCATTGTTGAGTAATTACAAGAGTTTACTTCTCTGAACTAAGTAGATGATTAAGGTTTAATTATTTAAATGACTTAGACTCTTTTTTTCATAATATCACATTGGATATGCCAATATAAATGGTTTTATAATTTAATTTCTTTATTTCTCATATAATAATGATATTTATCCTAGCTATATCATTAGTCATTATTCTAGTAATGGCATCCATGTTGGTAAATAAATGGTGTATGAATTATTTATATAAATAGTATGGCGACCTTAAATGTCATAAGGCATTTATAACTTTGGCTAGTATCACTATAAAACTTTGTATTCTGAATTTAATATCTCTTTATGCATTAATTCATTCTACTACATGAATGATTAGAAATATGCATGTGTTAAATTAATTTCTAGTTACCAATTTTGTTTACTTATCTTAATTATGTCTAAACATAATTATTAAAAACCTAAAATTTAATGTAAACTTATGAATAACTTGAAAATAACTTAGGAAATAGAGTTATCCTTCCCAATTAGACTGATCCTTTAACTTAACCATCCTTGAGTGGGACTAAAACCCACTAAGGAGAGTGAGGTATTTACCTATGGCTAAGGGCCTAAAAATGATTGTATGTGGAAATATGAGTGGCACATATGGCACTAAAGTCTAATCCATGTATGCATACACTAATACACCTTTAACCCCATAAAATTTATAATATAATAACATGCTTTCCCATAACACCTTGTGTATGTGTTTACCTCTAACTAATTACCTCAGTTCACCTCCTTCAATTCTAATTGTGCGTACGTGAGTGCATTGAATGTTTTGACACTTATGTTAGCAAGTGAGGTAAGTGGGTCTAACTCATGTCCAAAATATACTCTGATATATAATTCCAAATTTTTTTGGTGTTGTTTCATCTAGTATTAGAGGATTTTTCTACTCTAGGAAACTTTGTGAATGAGTATTCTTCTTGCAATTTTATAATCTATTGAGTTATCACTTTTAAATTCTTAAGATGGTTAGAATGTGATCAATTGGAGGCAACATCTATAGGAAGAATGTTAATGATAACCCATCTAAGGGAAAAGGTAAACAACCAATAAGGGGTCATCATGGTGATATCCCCATTCACAACCAAGAAGAGTTTCCTATGAATAATTTTGATAGTAATACAGAGTTACCCAATGTTGAAGTAGTTAGTGGGAATCTAACCAAAAATAATGAGGAGATATTGAGTGGGATCTTAACAAAACTTAATACCTTACAAGGAAAAATTAATAACCAAGATTAAATATTAAATAATATTGAAGGGATATGCTAAGAGGAAGTGCCTAGATTAGAAATAGGGCAAGTAGAAGGACCTATAATTCAAGAACTATCTTTGAACACTATTAAACCAATCATCAATGAATTATATAACATTTTGTTGATTACCTTTTCAAGTGAAGAATTAGGTGATGTAACCAAAATAGGAATGGTACACCTGTATAAGTACTTCAACTTGCATAATATGCCATCTAATGTGAAAACCAAGATGACAATATATCACTTAGTAGGACCTATAGCTTTATGGTGGAATCACCTTTGTGCTATTGATGGATATCATCCTTTAAACCTATACTAGTATGTCTTTAAGACTCAATTTCATAAGAGATGCCTAAATGTAAACTATAAAGAGTAGAATATCACCAATTTTTATATATTGAAGCAAGAGATCATGTTTGTTCCTAAGTATGAAAACAAGTTTCTAAATTTGATACTTCTTGTGAACTACATACATGACAAAGAAATCAATATTACTAAGCTAAAAATTGAACTTAAAAAATACTAATGCATGATGTTAACATGACAAACCCAAGGAATTTAGCTTTAATAATTAAATCAACCTATATGGCTAAGGAAAATAGAAAAGTCTTGCCAAAAGCCAAGACAAGAGTTCAAGTCAACAAGGCAGTAGTCTAAAGCAAAGAAACTTTATCTTGTGAACATGAACTTCAAAAAATCTGATCATAACCACAAATTTTTAGTAGTTAATCAAAATTTCATCAAGTTTTCTAATCAAAACAAGAATTTCAAGTCATGTGGATCTTCTAAATCTGGTTGTTACAATAAGGAGCAACATTAAAGCAACAAACATGGACCTACTATGGGTGCTAATATTATTCCATTGTCATCTTATAGATTGATTTTTTACTAGGAATGTGGTGATAACCACTATAAAAATGACTATCCAAAACAAAAATCAGGCCAAGCAGTGAAGCATAGTATAAAATACTATTGTTAATCATAATGCTGACTTGTAATTCACCCCAATTGAGAACCTATGTATAATTAATGGTTTTCCCTTGACCATATTGATTGATTTTGGTTCAATAGATTTCTTTATTTCTCCTTTTGTTGCTAAGAAATATAATATTAAACCCATCTTGATAAGGGAGGGCTAGAAAGTTGATTTTGGTATCAGTAATAAAGGGCCTATTATTGAGTTCTTTGAACAATCAAAATTAGATCTTGGTATTTTTAAGACCATGGTGAACCTTTTCCTCATGATTTGAGGGTCTTATGATCTCATCCTTGGGATGGATGGGTTGCATAAACATCAATTCATGCTTGATTTCATGGGTAAAAGAGTATAATGCACCAATGACCTTGTCTAAATTATAGAATTGCAAGGCAAGGGTCCACAAAATGTAAAACATGTTTAGACTTACAGTTGAAAAGAGATACTAGGAAGGGTTGAAAGCTTTATGTACACCAAATATAGGAAATATCTAATGAAAAGGATTTTTTAAATGAAGATCATCCTATTTTGAGGGATTTTATGGATGTATTTCCTAAGAATCTACTTGATTTACTACCCAAGTGAGAATTTGACTTCTCTATTAACATCATACCCAAATCTGCCCCTACTTCTAAAACACTGTATCACACAAATGTGGTTGATCTACAAGATCTAAACATTTAGCTATAATAACTTTTGGAAAGTGGAATCCTTTGGTCAAGTGTGTCTCCTTAGGGTGATTTAGTGGTATTTTTGAAAAATAAAGATGGTACATTGAAGATTTACATTGATTACTGCATGATAAACAAGGTGATAATAAAAAGCATTATCCTTTGCCTGGGATTAATGACTTATTTGACCAAATGAAGGGTGTTGTAATATTTTATAGTATTGACTTGAGATCAAACTACCATCAACTAAGAATCAAGGAAGAGGACATACATAAAACTACTTTTAAACCTTGATATGTAGACTATGAGTTCATGGTTCTACCTTTTGGCTTAACCAATACACCTAAAAATTTCATGAATATTATGAATAACATATTTAGAGACTCTTTGTATAATTTCATGATAGTTTTTATTGATGACATTATTATTTATTCTAAAAATGAGGCTGACCATGATCAACATCTTTGTCTAGTCTTGCAAGGACTAAGACAACATAAGCTATATTGGAAATTATCCAAATATGCATTCTATGAATCTAAAATTTATTATTTTGGACATATTATTTCTAAAGAAGGCATTATTGTTGACTCTGCAAAGATAAAATCTATTCATGATTGGCTTGCACCTACTAATGTGCATGAAGTGCATAACTTCATGGGTTTGGATGATTATTACTGGTATTTTGTTTATAATATTTATAATAAATCACATTCCATCACTTCCTTGCTATCCAAATGTAATAAGTTTGTGTGTTTCCCTTAGTGTGAGGAAGACTTAAATAAGTTAAAAGGTATGCTTACAATAACACCTATTCTTATCATACAAGACCCAAATGGTAACTTTGAATTTTGGGTTTATGCTTCTAAAGAAGGCTATGGAGGCATCTTGACTCAAGATGGCAAAATTATGGCTTATAAGTGATGAAAATTAAAGGATCATAAAAAGAACTATCTTACGCATGACATGAATTTTGATGTCATTGTTCATGTACTCAAACAATGGAAACATTTTCTATTGGGAAAGCCTTTTAAGGTGAAATCTGATAAACAAAGTCTTGAGTATTTATTTTTTCAAGAAGATGTAAATGAACACTAGTATAGGAGACTAAAAATTTTGAGTAATTTTGACATGGACATATCATATGTAAAAGGAAAGGAGAATAATGTTGTTAATGCACTCAAAAAACACACATACCTTACTACCTTGTCGGTATTACAAGGAAAGTTTAGAAGTGTTGTTTTGGAATAGTAGCTTGTTAATGTATTGTGTCATGATGTAAGAATAGGTTTGACTGATGAGCCTATAGGAAAAATATTTGATAATTTTTTTATTACAACAAACAAACTAATAAGATATAAAGGTAGAATTTATGTACTCAGTTTGGGTTACTTAAGAAATTATATGATTAAATAAATGCATACATCACATTATTATGCTCATCCAAGGGTTATAAAAATGATGCATGAGTTGAAAAAGATATATTTTTAGCCTATAATGAAGCATGATATCATTGAATTTATAGTGAAATGCTTGGAATGATAGTGTGTCAAAGCTAATAATTTCCATCTAGGAGGGTAACTATACCCTCATGATATTCCAAGATATAAGTGGGCTATAGTATCACTTGATTTATTGTGGGGATACCAAAATCTTGTAGAAAACATGATACAATCTTTGTGGTGATTGATTAAACCACTAAAGTTGGCCACTTTACTACTAGAAACTTAATAGATAATGCTTCCATATTTGTAGAATGCTTTTTCAAGGAAATAGTTAGACTCCATGGTATACCTAAAATGATCATATCAGATCAGGACAAGTTATTTACTTCAAGGGTTTGGTGTACGTTAACTATATCCTATAGAACAAAGTTGAATTTTAGTTCTTCATATCATCTATAAATAGATGGGCAAATGGAAATGCTCAACCAAGTGGTTGAAGATATGTTTTGAATGTATCATCAAAAAAAATGGGAGGACTACATCCATATAGTTGAATTTACACATAATAACTCTTACCACTCATCTATTAAGATGGCTCTATTTAAAGCCTTATATGGGTGTAAGTGTAGAACACCTTTTGATTTTGATAACTTAAAAAATAGAGTTGTTGTTGGACCTAATTTTCTCCTAGAATATGATAGGTAGATGGAATTAATAAGGCATAATTTGAAAATAATCTATTATAAGTAAAAGAGCTATGCAGATCAAAAGAGAACACTACATGAATTCAATATGGGAGACAAGGTTTTTTTGCATGTTAAACCACAAAGAGTTATATTAATATTGGCAATGCTTCCAAGTTAGTACCATATTTTATTGAGAATTTTGACATTGTGGAAAATATTAGCCTTGTTGATTATCGAATGGCACATCCTCCTTCTCTATCAAGGATTCATGATGTTTTTCATGTTGCTTTACTAAGAAAGTATATACCTAATCCATCTCATGTTTTGGATTGGACTCATTTAAAAGTCATAAAAGTGGAAAAGATTCAGTTGGAACTAGTTAGAATCATAGACCATCATATATTTTAGTTATGTAATATATATATATATATATATATATATATTAGGTTTTAGTGTAATGGGACCTAATAAGTGAAATGAATGTTACTTGGGAATATGCTCATCTTTTCAAGCAACATTATGCATGTCCTTTTGACTAAGTCATTGGGACAACTCCCCTTCAAGAAGGAGATGATCTTACATCCTAAATTTTCATAATCTATTATGATAATATGACATTTGATATTATGTTGTTAAATTGGTTATTGGATAATATTTTAGTTGGATTATATATGGTACTAATTATAACAGTGTTTGACTACGTGTTAATTCTTTACTTATTAATTTCATTTAGTTATTACTAAAATTGATAATGTTATTAATATGTATTTAATTATTAATTTTTCATATGGTATGATTGATGTCCTTTTTGGTTGTTGTAGGTTCCATCTCTGAGCTAGGCAAATATTGGAGGCTGTACTCCTAGAACTAAATGAATTTTGAGCACGTTAAACATGTCTGATAGGTACACTTTCTGTTTTCATTTTATCCTTAGAAAACTTTGATTGGTTGTTATCATTGTCAACTATGGTCCTTGTATTTATTATTATTATTGTACCTTATCTGATGTCTATATTTAACATTATTTTTCTATTTTGTATTTTGTGATTGTAATATTTATTCCTGGTGCTCATATCTATTTTATTTCTCCCATGTAGGTTTATGAATCATTTTTGCATCCCTTCATTCACCCTATTAGCCTATCGAGACATGATACCTAAACCTACCTACACCTACCCTTGACACCCTTGTAACCCTTGACACCCCACCCCATTGGAATAAACCTTCACCCTACTTAATACCTTACACTAGGGTGGTGGCATGTTATTTTAATGAATTTTTACTATCGCATTAACCTTGGTATTAAAAATGGTTAATTGGTTGTTTTTAAATTTTTTGATAATCTACTTACGTCAATGATGTATTGGATTTTATTTTAATGCCATTTAATATGGTAGGTGGCATGGATAGTGGAAGGTTATAATGTTGATATATTTAATTGAGAATTAATATAGAGGTTAATCCCTAACATACATTCTTATTGGTTACAAATTGGATTAGCAACTGTGTTTTCTAGATGTGTCATTATTGGTGAGGTTGGTAGGGGATTTGCCTTGGGATACAGAGGATGGTTTCTCTCTCATCCCATTCAATGTGGAAGTGAATAGGGTATGGGAAAGTGGATGGAAGGAATAGGAGTTGGATGGTAGATAAAGTGAGTTAGAAAGATGGAAGAGTGGAGGCTAAAATAGTTAGAAAGCTTGGCTAGTTTTAATGGAGACCATGAAAAATTTGGGGAGACATAGTAGTTTCTTGGAAGGAATTTAGAGGTTATTTATTTATTTATTTTTAATCTAAATTAGCTTCTTCGTGTTTTCGTGTTATCAAGTAAGTTATTTTGATTTGTTGTTTTGTTTGTTGACTATGTTAATTAGAAAATGATGTTAAGAGGTTGCTTATGTAGCCAGAAGTCTTAGAACTTCTGGATGCATATGCATATCCCTATGAAATTGATATATCAATATACACATATTCAACATTCATGTATAAACTTGAATATATATATATATATATATATATATATATATATATATATATATATATATATATATATATATATATATATATATATATATATATATATATATATATATATATATATATATATATATATATATATATATATATATATATATATATATATATATATATATATAGGAATGTAGTGTTATTTTGGTGCAAATCTATTGTGTTTTTTCATATTATCTCTACATGTATGGAAATGACTATGTGTTTTAACATCCCATAGCATTTATCCATTTGAAGATTAAATGGTTTTATTATTTATTTAATCCTACTAGGGTGCGTGCACCATTTTACTTTTGCATGGTTTATTATGTGTAAAATATGTTAAAGATTATGTTTTTATTCAAGGTGACTATGTTGTTATAAATGACAGTTGTGTTTAAAAGAAAGGAAGTTGTGTTTATATATAAATAGGGTGACTATGTTTTTTATACAAAGTATTGATTGTGTTTTTACATAAATGTTGATTGGTTTTTATATAACAATGATTGTATTTTTTTTTGAATAATGGCTATGTTTTAATGGTGATTGATTGTGTCAAATCTTTGACTATGTAACCTATTATGTATTGGGTAACTCAAACACTTACCTAAGATCAAATGGTTTTATCTTTGATAGTGTTATATCTAGTTGAGTATCAGAGTTGTGGGTGACTGTGTGATATTTTTTCCTTGTCTATGTATATACCATAACCTTGAAATTATTAGACCACTTTGTGGTCACTGTCTTTTGATAATATTTATTTGATACTTGTTTGTTATTTAACTTTAATCTTGAAGTTATAAATGGTCAATTTATTATTATAGAACTGCATTTGACCATGGTATTTTGGTTAGATCATTACATTACATGATTATATCATTATGTGTTATGTTGGCTTGAAGATTCATTTGATTATAGTTGTTAGCCATTGGATTCGAGATAATGTGTAAATAATATGAGTGGACCATGGCATTAACTTTTATTGGGTTTCTTCATTATATATGGATGTAATTAGTGTTATGTCATAACCTTCAACTGTGTTATACATGGTCAATTATGTGAAATGTTGGGAACCAGGTTTTATTTTGTATTATATCTATGTTATGCCATATCCTTGAAAACTACTAGTACACTTTTTGATCACTGTCTTCTTTTTATAATTGATGTTTATTTTGATTTCATGGGTTAAGTTATATTTGTCCCAAATTTAACACTTATGACCAGGGTATTCTTAGTCGACTAGGTTATGATGTTTTTGTTACATCGATTTCATTAACTATGTTATTATTTTACATGAGGCTATGGTATATATATTAATATGGTTGTGAATACATGTATATACATCATACATCAGGTTACACTTGAGTTGGTGACTATGTTCAATCATATGAACATGAGGTCTTATAATTATTGTTATCTTATTAATGACGTCTTTTAATATATTGACCTACATGGTGATTATCTGTGGGACAAGTGGATTATGTATGGAAATACATTGATTGTATGTGATAGTTTTAGGATATGGATTTTAATAGTATGATTTATTTGTCTATTATGCAATTGACTTTGAACTTTTCTTTGAATATAATCAATCATATTCATTTAGAATTAAGTGGATTTTGAGGATGTCTAAAGGCATTGTTTGTTTACATTGTTAATTGGTTTTTTATTATATTATGTTTTGTAGTATTGTTTTTATTTAAATATTTTAAGTTATTACTTTGATATATGGCTATTTTTTAGTTTTCTTATTGTCTAGTTATCATTCCTAGACTATACATGACTAAGTAAATGAGTATATATTATGGGTTTCGATGTTTAAGGCTGATCATAACTTTGGATGAGGATCCAATAAGATTAATTCAAAGAATATATAATGGGTTAGATTTAATCCATTATATATCAGTTGACATTTTTTTCCCCGACTTTAAGCTATTTTTAGATGGATTAATTATTCCCATCTTGCCTCAAAATGATATCATCATCTTATTATATTATTTATTTTTGAGATATCTCTTTTGGTTTGGGATCCGATATGATTTGAATTAACTTCATGTTATTGGTTACCATAACCACCATACTACTGATGGTTGGGGTGGTAAGGGCAACTGATGGTTGGGTTCATAGGGTTGGTTGGGTAAGTTTATCCTAATTAGTTCATCCATGTTTGACTCCATACATTCAATGAATTTGCATACACATAATTAAAGATGATAATAAATTAATTTTTTAATTAGATTGATTATTTAATATATCCCATTACCATTTATGTTAGGTTAAGATAGTGTTCAGTTACTTAATATAGCTATTATCTTTGGCATGGAACTAATTAGTATGAAATCCTTGTTATCAATCATGTTAGCTACTAACTTGTGTTATGAATGGATTATTAAATCAAAATGGAAATTGAATATTGTATAAGGTAAATTGATTATTAGCTAAACATGATATAATTTAGGTACATTCTATTATTTAGTTATTGGTTTAACTTTGCATTGATTTAACATTCTTTTTTAAAGTTAATTATATCTGAGCTAGATTAAATTTTGATATGCAATTAATCCTTCTATACATTCATTACCATATTAATTCTTGATACAAGAAAATTAATCTATGAACATTATCTTGGGACTTATTTAGTTATTTACACTAGTTTTTTAATCATATAAATCTATCGAGTTAGAATGATATTGATTAAGTTATATAGTCATATATATGTTTAATAATTAATTTGGCTTATCACTTTATGTATTCACAAATCAAATTACATAAATAAATAGGGATACCTTAATCATTTCTACAATACATAAATGTATGGTAGCTAGTTCATAAGAAAAACAACCAAATCCTTCCTTCTAAACATGCATAGTATACATACCTAGTTGAGTGCAAGGTATGTACTTTGCATATGTTTGATTTAAAAGCTATTACTTCCATTTATTAAGACATGTATGTCACATATGTGTAATATGAAATTTAATGAGTTACTATTGTATTACTTAATAAATGAAATAATAGTTAACTACATCTCATGATTTAATAATAAACATGCATAATATTTTTGCATAGACTAATCATATGATTAAGTAAAAGAACTTGAAGTAAATTATAATAATATCATTCTTATGAATCAATGGAATATGATAATAAATTTATTATCAATTCTAAACCATATGATTATGAATAATTAGATATCTAACACCTTCTTGCATGATGATTTCTTTTATGTTGGGTTGTATATTTTTTACCTTCTATTTTGACAGTTGAGCTCACCTACCTCTCTACCCTAGCTTCCCAATAGAGCAATTTTTAAGAGTTCCTTAATTAGAAAATTTTATTTGGATTCCACTCAAATTGAAAATCAAGTGAATTAAACTTTTTTCGTAATGTTGAATTAAGTGATTAACCATTGTTGTTGTATAAAACACTTGTTGCCTTTTTCTAGTCTAAGTTGAATTATAAGTTCATTTTTAATGCATGATTTATTTTTTAATTCATTTATTTATGTGATTATGGAATGTTATACGAAAATAATAAATCCTTTCATAATTATTTATCTTAATTGGCTTTGTTATTGGGAAATTACAAGAGTTTACTTCTCTAAACCAAGTAGATGTTTGTTTTGATTTCATGGGTGAAGTTATATTTGGCTCCAATTTAACACTTGTGATCATGGCATTCTTAGTTGACTAGGTTATGATGTTTTTGTTACATTTATTTCATAAACTATATTATTATTTTACATAAGGATATGTTATATATATTCGTATGGCTGTGAATACATGTATATACATCATACCATCAAGTTATTGTTGAAGAAATTTGCCTTTCTAGTCAAATTGGGGAACCTATAGGTAAAAAAATAGATCTTATAGGTCTATAGGGGGTGTAACATGAGTTTAATGGGCTTTATTATAGTTCAATTTATTCCAATAAATGTTATATTGGCCTTAGTTGATTAGTTTTTAAGTCTATTTATCTCTTGGGGGCATTTTAAGGGTCAAAATTAAGCATTTAATGCTTTTTACAGGTTTATTTATAAATTTGAAGGTTTAAAAACATTATGTCATGTCCCATGTGTCATTATAAGTATTAATTAACTGAAAAGACTAAAAATTTGTAGGATCATCACAAGAAAAGTTAGTTTTCTTAAAAAAAGGGAAGAATTTGGTAGTTGTACAGCCTCTATAGGAAGTGTGCCACTTGAAAATGGTTGAAATGTGACTATTAATTTACCCCAAACTCATCTCCATTATTTAATTGATCTGAAACTTCCATTTTTTCTCCAAAAATACTATGTTCCATTTTGGCTTTTCTAGACATGCAAAAGTG
This sequence comes from Torreya grandis, assembly GCA_037957365.1. NCBI lineage: Eukaryota > Viridiplantae > Streptophyta > Pinopsida > Cupressales > Taxaceae > Torreya > Torreya grandis. The sequence continues at coordinate 27,414 of JARHVA010003207.1, read as the reverse complement.
ACTTGCAAGTTTGTACTTGGTACGGTCAACACAAAAGGTTTCAAACAAAATTCTTTTGGGAAGTTTTTTTAAAATAATATAACTTAATTTTAATATAATTATTTTTATTATTGATGAAATTTGGTTTAATAACCATTGATAACAAGTTGACTATGCCAATTTGTTAGTTGTTTTGTATACCCTATAGATGTTTCTCCATTTATGTGAAATGTTTATGAAATGATTGGTGATATTAGCTCCAAAGGATGTGGAATTACTTATAAAATTGTATAAATTCTTGGTTTTATGTTCCATGATGTTTAGATGAGTAATTTAGTTCATGTTGTAAGAGGTTGCCACCAAGTGTACTTCTAACTGATGTGCTTCTTATCTACTGAGTGTTTTCCACGATAGGGGTTCCATATACCTAAAAAATAGTGATACAAAAGTATCTAAGAAATATTACCACCTCATCCTCTCTTTTTATCTCACCATGATATTATTTGAGTAGCTTACAAGCTTGTCTTCCTCCATTTGTTAACTTTATGCTTAACTACACCTATATTCATGTGTATGGGATTGTTTATCTTGTTCCTGAAGTTGTATTCATGGTGTACCAACTGTTTATACCATTAGGAGTTTAAGAGATCCATTTGAGAGGTTTTGGAAAGGTGTAAATGTGGTCAAAAACATATTCACCATGCTCAAACAACCATTTGATGTTTTTGATTGCTCAATTCAACATATATGCAGGTGATTTTCATGTTAAAGAAGATGTTTTGGAACTAGTTTCAAGGAGTCTAAGAATTAAGATCATAAATTTGAGGATTATAAGTGCATTTTATTTTTCTTAAATCTATTCAATACCATGTTTTTATACATTTCATACCCTACCTATATAACATAGTCAAAACATTCACCTACAAGGTCCTGTTGACATCATACCAATGTGTGTAAAGGTGAATGCATGTTCCAAACTCCTAATACTACTATAAGTGTATTATCATGATAGAGGAAAGCATCAAGGTTCATAATCATGATAGTTTCCATATTTCTCATACTATAATTCACTACCCATGCACCAAAATATCCACCTATAGGTGGCTAAGTAGGGGATTAAAGTGTGTGTATGGAAAGGTTGAAATAATGGGACACTTTCTTAAGGTATTGGTAGTGACTTTAGACCATTAAAATATCATGGAAAGTTTTTATAGATAAAAATATGTGTGAAATCATGTTGGAAGGGATAAGAAACTAAGTTTAGGGATACTTGCCCTAAAAAATGAAAACAAAGGCCTGAGCCCTTTTAACCAAAGTCATACAATGAGTTTACAAAAAAATTGGTGCATTCCAATGACATTTTCTTAGATCCTACCAATAAGACAAGACCCATTCCAAAAATGGAGGCTAGGGGATTAGTGTTTATATGAAGGTGAAAGCCTTGAAAGTGTCCATAAAAATACTGAGATACCATAGTAACATCTACAAGTTTGGTCTTTTAGATGGTTTTAGTATCCTAGAAGAACAAACAAGATACACTCTCATGTTGGAATGTTTTCATTTACTTTTTATTTTATGAATGTCATGAATAATCACTTAAATAGGGTTATATGCTAAACTTTAAACCTATTAACACTCACCATCTATACATATGCTTAGAAAGATGTACCTACAATAAATAGGGTATACAAGAAGTGGGTTGGCATAGGAGTTTGGGTGTTATCTAAGACACTAAAGTTGGATACAAGTATAGAGAAGTGTTGTGAAACCTTAGAGGATTAAAAGATAAGGCTTCTTATATCATGACCAAGTCTAACTAAAATTTGTATCCACCTACAGGCTCTATCCAAAATAGGGTCTTGAGGGGAGAAGTGTCTCAATCTTAGAAAATGAGTTTTGTGCTTCCAAGGAACATACAAAGGATTCTAAGGTGAATATATAGGTTTTATTACCTAAAATAGGTTAAATGATGTCATTTTACATCATTATCAATCTAAATTAGGGTTTTATGCACCTACAAGCTAGGAGTTATCTGTCAAAAGGGAAGAACTCAATTAGTGAGTTTAAAGTGTAGGAAAGGGTATAGATGGAATTTTAAAAATGACTAAACCATATAATAAATTTTATTAATGACATAAAAACCTAGATAGGTTTTGAAATGTGTGAAAAATATTATATCGACATCTTAAGACCCTATATACACCTATAGCTAGGTTAACTATTATAGGCAGTGATTTAAAAGAAGGTATGTCTAGATGATTTTAGGTAGCATGTGAAAGGTTGGAGAGAAAAATGAAAATAGGAATCCATAAAATATGATCATAATGATATTTATGAACTCACATGGTAAATAAGGAGTAGGATAAACATCTCTTCAAGTGCAAACACAATCTATTAGAAGAATCTTGCACACATTCCTTTTCACTAGGGTCTATTTTGAGTATGAATGATTCTGGGGAATATATACATGGATAAAAGAGATAAATTTTATTGTGAATAACCTTAAACACTTGATAAATCCTAAACCAAATTTTTTTTGTTAGATAAATAGGGTAATTACCCTATGTTTTATCTTAAATAGGGGGTACTTCCCCTCATACAAATAAATAGGGCTAGCAGAATAATATAAAGATATGGAGATAGAGGAGTAAGGACCTTTAAAATTGGTTGGGAAATGTTGAATACAACTAATATATAATTAATAACCTTGCAAGGAATAATGAAACCAAGCAGGGTACTCTATACTCGTAACTTTACAGTTAGACCTAATGGGCAAAATCAGGAGGTAAAGGCCAAATGAAAAGAATATTTCATTTCTAGTATGGAATGATTATTATGGTGAGTCTAAAAATTTCTATGGGGTAATTATAGAGGTTTATTAGCTTGTAGAATACAAAGGAATTATTTGAATGTCTAGAACACTAGATGTTATAGTTAGGCCTAGTAGACAAGGTGTAGGCCTAGTGCCCAAGTGGAGAGTCCATTTAACTTTTGCATGAATTAAGCATGTAAAACTATATGAGCGTATTATATGTTTTTGAATCATTTGGATATATAAAAAACCATAAAAGGGTCACTTTTGACTAGAAAACTCACTTAGACTTGCATGAAAGAAGGAAACAATCTCGAATAGGCAACTTCAATTGCTCATATCTTTTATAAGGATATGTATGGTGGCCAAAAAATATTGGAGTGGTTAGTAGGGTCCCATAAAATCATTTTTGTGTAATTTATCTATAGTTTGGATGTCAAAGTTTTATGAACAAATCTTAAGACTCAAAATAGGCCTAAAACCCTATTAAACCCTCAGCTAGGACTAGTTTATGAAAATGAAGTTGGATAGTTATCCATATGTAATACTTGGAACGTGAATCATATTGTAATTTTGAAATGACTCCCTCAAGATACTTCTCATGGCAACTAGTTTTATGTACTTATATGGATGGGGGTAAAATAGGGGTTTCTCACTATTTTGTGTGTTTACAAGTTGTAAGAAGTTTAAATAGATGAAAATCACATGGAAGGGAATATTTATATGTAATATATCTCCAAATTTAAATGTCATTCCTTGAAACTATTCCTGAGTGTCTGAACCAATTGCTTCAACTTAGCGAGTCAAAACTAGCCTAATGGACAAGCTATGAAGAAGTGTGAAAACTTCAAGTGAGTGGCCTTTTAAGGTTCCCATGATGATTATAGGGCCATTTATGGTCTTCAAAAATGTTATTAACCAGATATTATTTATTTTTATGAGAAAATTATCTTCTTTTGGAAGCCAATTGTGAAGGGTCCATGGAAGAGTAGTTTTCTAGATAACATATAATGGTTTCTCCTCTCCAAGTGATTCTAGATGACTAGGCCTACAAATAATGCATGGATGCATGAAATATTTCCTTTAAATTCATTAAAATCTTTAGACTAATCCTCATTAGTTATAGGATGTTCAAACATCTTCAATCATGAAGGCATGTTTTTTTAAGCCAATTGAGGAGTTTTTTTGCCACTTTTCATAAATTTTGTAACTTGAATTAACACTTGTAGCTCTTGTCCTTGCATGTTTCATCCCATATCCTCTAAAAATTAATAATTAACTCCTTTTATTAGCTTTAAAAATTTCCTTTTGACCCTTGTATGTCTCTCTTCTTCTCTCTCTCTCTCCCACAAGTTTTATAAGAACTAACCATTTTAGCATTGTATTAGATGTTCTACCTGAGTATGGTGAAGCCTTGCTTAAATTTATACCCTTTGATCAATAATAATTTTTTTTTCCTCCTATATGAGTATTCTATGTTTTTTTTACTTGGATTATGAATCTTGTTTTGTGAAGACTATGGATTCCTAACATGCGGTCTCACTCTTTCACCTTATTGGTAGTTAGAAAGCTTCTTCTTGCAGGGCATATGAAGTGTTATAATATATGTTCATGGTAAATGAGTTAGTCTATTAATTTTTTCCCTCATAGGCCTATTGTACATTCCTCCTAGCTTTGCACATTCATCCATAACCTCATAATGTAGTATTGATGTGAGAAAACGAAGATTAGAGATGTGTATGTTTAGTTTGTCCTTTGATTTCAAGTGTAATATGCATATGGTTGGATGTCATTAGTAAATATGGTGTATCGCCTCCATAATATTAGTTTTCTTTTAGTTATTCTTCTCCCTTTTCACCCCCAAGTTAGTAGTAGTTATAATCTAAAGTGGTACATCAAGGGAGCTAGCCCTATCTAGAGATTCACCTCATTTCATAGGTTATCCACAAGCCTAGAGGTGATTCCATTATACCACTTGGATAAGGAGATATTTTTCATCTCCTCAAAGGTTGATAATATAAGTGACAATAGTTTTTCACATGTTTGGTGGGATTATTGTTTTAAGATATTGGGATATTTTTCGTGTTGTCTCTCAACAATCAACCTTTCTAGGCATCTATCAAAGTGTTAATGTTGAATATAAAGTTATATCAGTGCATCAAGTAGCCTAGGTTATCCTTTTAAGATTTTTGGTAACATTTATATTTTTATCCTTACTTTTAATTAAGTTTCATGGCTAACTTTGATGTTGAATTTTGTTCTCTAAATGTTGGTGAAACCTTCCAAGCTTGTGTCATTCCCCATCAATATGAACAAGTTATTAATGAGCCTTGGTGTGACTATAATCAACCTTGTCATTAAGTGTTTCAATCCTATAATCAGCCTTTCTATGAACCACACTTTTTACCTCAATATACCTATAATCCATGTCAGTCCTATAAACCTTCATTTCACTCTTCATATGAAAAACCATGTAGTTGGACAATCTTATGAGAATGGATACCAGGAAAAACCTCTCTATCAATCCCAATATGAGCACTATCTCTCATATCATAATTCCTATTAGCCTCAAGGGTTTTCCTATGAGTCTTGTCATATGAAACCAAATGTTTCCATGGATTATACACAAGGATATGATTGGAAAATTGAAGCTCCTACTCATGTAGATGATACTCTTTGTAATCAACCCAAAGTTTCACTTCCATATGAGTTCACTAGTGTTTTCATCTTTTCCAAATCCATTCATAAACATTCTCCTTCATCCCACATTTCATCTCCAACTCTTTCTCCTTCCACCCCATCTCATATTTTAGCTCCTTCACCTCAAATTCATGAGCCTATCCATCAACCTCTCACATCATTCTTTTTCAAAGAGCAACCTATCTTGAAATAAGCAAGTAGAGAAGAACAAATTCAATGCATGGCTGGTCAAAAGGCTCTCATGAGTAATTATAAGGAATAAATCACAATAGGGACTCACCTTGGTAAATAAAAGGACAATATAATAGATGATGTCTCTATATTTGAAGGGATTTGTGTCCATAAAGAACCCCTTACACTTCACCTGCAATCTTATTTTGAGTTTTATGTGCCACCTCCACCAACTAGCTCATCTTGTCCTCACCATATCACTCTTTGCCTTGTTTAACCTATGGTATGAGAAAAAAAGGATGATCAACTAGTTTATAAAAGAAATAGAAATCTTGCGTAAAGAAAACCTACCTCTTTGGTAGCCTCACTAGGATAGATCACATGGTTTCAAGATGCCTAGTCTTGACATCACCATGAAGGATAAAGATGAAAGATCTTACAACCATTAAAAAAGACTCTACATCTTATCAAAAGGTTTTATATGATCATCTAAAACATGAAGTGAAATGTGCTATCAAGGATGAATAACATTTTCAAGTAATCTCTCAAGAAGTGGTAGTCATAAGAAAGCCTCATGAGATCAAGGTAGAAGAAGTAGCTCTTGAACATGATCATGAGGAAGAAGATTTATGATAGAAGTTCAATTCCATATGCGAGGAATTTGATGAGCTTATTAAAGTTTCTTCTTCTTCAAAATATTACACAGCTAATGATAATCCCGATCTTGTTAATGAGTTTAATGAATATGATCTTGAGTGTTTAACCAAACATGAAGAGAAAACTCTTTCTACTAGTCAAGCAATTACTATTATAAAGCCACTTGGTGATACTAACATTCAATAATTGCTTGACAAGGATGATTGGTAGTTACACATTTATCTTCTTAAAGAGATTGAGGAACTTTGAGAGGTTAAGGGTCAAGTGTATGATAAGGTGAAGGAATATGTTTCCATGGAAGACAATGATCAAGATTGGCTAGAGTTTTTAAATTTCCATGATGAGCTAGAATAACTTTCATTGAGAAGAATCCTAATCTTGTTGAGAGCACTACGGAAGACAATAAGGTATGCATTGTTGAATCATCATTTGAGGTTTTAATGGAGGATACATATGAAAAAGTTGAATATGTTTGGATGAAAGAGGAATGATTTTATATTTTAGACCTATTTGAAGTTAGTCTACTTGAGAGCATGGTAATTGATGTGCTAAGAATTAGGTCTAATCCACAAAACATCCAATCTAAAGAATAACATGTTTTGCACCATGTTCCATATCATGAAGAAGGTGATGATTAAAACTTTCCCTTTGATCTAGGAGGGAGGTATGCTCATTTTTATTTGTACATAGTATTTTTTCCCTTGCTTCTCTTAAGTTCTTTGATCACATGTGTGTGTCTTGTGTGTTTGCTTTCTTTATTATGTGTGTTCTTTGCTTTGTGTGGTTGAGGTAGTTTTTAGTGTCCTGTATTGATCAAATGTTTGAGGTCAATGGTTAAAATTTTCCTTGATTTTCTTGGTCTTTAAATGACTCCTAATCTCAATGGACTGATAGGGCTACTGGTCTACTTAGTATAGCAGACATATTACCCCTATGAGTCACCAATTTGTTGACCAAATTTGACTTTTTATTCAAATTAGGGAACCTATAGGTTAAAAATTGATTTTTAGGTTTATATGGGGGTGTAATATGAGTGTCATGGGTTGTATTATAGCTCAATTTATTATAATTAATGTTATATTGGCCTTTATTAATTAGTTTTTAAGTCCATTTATCATTTTTGGGTCATTTTCAGGGTCAAAATTAAGCATTTAATGCTTTGTATGGGTTTATTGTGAAATATGGTGTAAAAATGTTATATCATATCCCATGTGTCCTTATAATTATTAATTAACTATCAAGACTAAAAAATTTTAGGTTCATCAAAAAAAACTTTAGTTTTCTTAAAGAAAAGGAAGAATTTGGCACTTGTATGGCCTATTTTAGAAGTGTTCCACTTGGAAAAGGTTAAAATGTGACTCTTCATCTATCCCACACTCATATCCATACTTTAGTTGATCTATAAGTGTCATTTTCATCCCTAAACCATTTTTATCCATTTTGTCTTTCCTAGACAAGCAAAAGTGACTTACTAGTTTGTACTTGGTATAGTTATCACAAAGGGTTTTAGACCACATTATTTTGGAAGGTTTTTTAAAAATTATATACCTTAATTTTAATTTAAGGATTTTATTATTGATCAAATGTGCTTTATGAACCATTGCTAACAAGTTTACTATGTAAATTTTCTAGTTATTTCATACACCCTATAGGTTTTGATCCATTTATTTCAAATATGTATGAACCAATTGGTGATGTTGGCTTGAAAGGATGTGTAATTACCTATCACATGGTATATATTATTGGTTTTATGTTCCATAGTTTTTATATGAATTAATTTAGTTCATGTTGCAAGAGGGTGTCACCAAGTGTATTTCCAACTGAAGTGCATCTAATTTGGTGAGTATTTTCTCCTATATGGGTCTTATATAACTCATAAATTGTGTTCCACGTGAATTTAGTCCATAAAAACACCTAATCCCATTTTTTGGTCTCACCATGACATTTCTTGATTAGCTTGCAAGCTTGTCTTCCTCCATTTGTCAACTTTATGCTTAACTTCACTTGTATTCACCTGTATGGGCTTGTTTATCTTGTTCCTGAAGTTGTATTCTTGATGTATCAAAATTTTGGACAATCAATAGTTTAATATAACACTTTTAGAGTTCTGTAAAATGAGAAAATAACATCAAAAGCATATTTACCATACTCAAATAACCATTTGATGTTCTTGATTGCTCCATTCAATGTATATGCAGGTGATTTTCATGTTAAAGAGTATGGTTTGGAGCTATTTTAAGGATTAAAATAATTAATATCTTGAATTTGAGTATTATAAGTGCATTTTATTTTTATTAAAGCTATTCAACACTATGTTTTGATACATTTCATACCCTGCATACATAAGACAGTTAAAACATTCAACTACAAGGTCCTGCTGATGTGATACCAATGTGTGCAAAGGTAAATGCATGTTAAAAACTCCTAATAGTGATAAAATTGTATTATATTTGTTGATGAAATCATCAATTTTCATATTCATTATAGTTTCCATATTTCTCATACTATAATTCACTGCCTATGCACTAAAATATCCACTTAAAGGTGGTTGAGCAGGGGATTAAAGTGTGTGTATGGAAAGGTTGAAACAATGGGATACTTACTTAAGGTGTTGGTAGGGTATTTACACCATGAAAATACCATGGAAATTTTATATAGAGAAAAATAAGTGTGCAATCATGTTGGAATGGATAATAAACTAAGTTCAGGGATACTTGCCCTAAAAAATGAAAATAGAGGCCTAAGCCCTTTTTACTAAAGTCATACAATGAATTTTTATTGGAGCCTACCCATAAGAAAATACCCCAACCAATAATGGAGGATAGGGAATGAGTTCCTAGAGGAAGGTGAAAACCTTGAAAGTGCCCATAGAAATACTAAGATACCATAGTAACATCTATAGATTTTATCTTTTAGATAGTTTTGGTATCCTAGAATAATAAACAAGATACACTCTCATGTTGGAATGTGTCCATTGAATTTTTAATGTATGAATTTCATGAATAATAAATTAAAAATGGTGAGATGCTAAACTTCAACTCTATTAACACTCACCATCCATACGTAGGATTATAAAGATGCACCTACAACAAATAGGGTATACAAGCAGTGGGTTGGCATAGGAGTTTGGGTGTTATCTAAGACACTCAAGTTGGATAAAAGTATAGAAAGGTGTTGTGAAACCTCATATGATTAAAATAGAAGGCTTATAATATCATGACCAAGTCTAACTAAAGGTTGTATCCACCTACAGGCCAAGTCTAAAATAAGGTCTTGAGGGAATAAGTGTCTTAGTCTAAGAAAACCTAGTTTTTTTCTTCCAAAGAATATACAAATGAGTCCAAGGTAAGTATATATGTTTTATGACCTAAAATTGGTTTAATATGGTCCTTTTACATCATGATTAATCTCAAGTATGACTATATGCACCTACAAGCTAGGAGTTCTCAATCAAAAGGAGAGAAATCAATTTAATGAGTTTAAAGTACAAGAAAGGGTATATAGATAATTTGAAAGGTGAATCAAACCTATAATAAATTTTATTATAGACATATATACCTATATAAGTTTTTAAATTTGTTAATAAGCTTATAACAACATCTTAAGACCCTGTATACACCTATAACTAGGTTAACTATTACAGGCAGTGATCTAAAAGGTATGTCTAGATGCTTTTAGGGAGTATGTCAAATGTTGGACAAATAAATGGAAGTAGTAATCCATCGAACATGATCATAGTTATCTTATAAAACTCTCATGGTAAATAGGGATTAAGATAAAATTATATTCAAGTGCACACATGGTCTATTAGAAGAATTTTGCACACAATCCTTTTCACCAGGGTCTATTTTGAGTATGAATGGTTTTAGGGAATCTAGACAAGGAAAAAAGAGATAATTTTTTGTGTTGATAACATTAATCACTTGAGGAAGCCTAAAAAATATGATTTTTCTAGACAAATAGGGTAAGTACCCCATGTCTTTTTCTAGTCAAGAGGTACTTCCCCTCATATAAATTGATAGGGTTAGGAGAATAGGATAAAGATATGGAGCTAGAGGAGGTAAGGACCTTGAAAAGTGGTTGGGAAATATTGAATACAAATAATAAATAATAAATAAATTTTAAATTAATAAATAAACTAAATGGGGTACACCATACTCATAAGTTTGTAATCAGACCTAATGGGCAAAATCAAGGCCTAAAGGCCAAATGAAGAGAAAATTTCATTTCTAGTATGGAATGAATATTATAGTGAGTTGGAACATGTATATTGGATAATTATAGATATTTTTTATATTTTATATTACAAATTAACTCAGTTGAGTGTCCCTAACACAAGATGATATAGTTAGGCCTAGTAGACAAGGTCTAGGCCTAGTGCCCAAGTCGTGAGTCCATTACACTTTTACATGAAGTAAGCATGTAAAAATGTTAGAACATGTGTATGGGAGAATATTATATGTTTTTTTACTCATTTTTATATATAATAAACCATAAAAGGGCCACTTTTGACTAGAAAACTCACTCAAACTTATATGAAAGAAGGAAACAATCTCGAATAGCCAACTTCAGTTACTCATATATTTTATAAGTATATGTATGGTGGAAAAATAAGGTTGGAGTGGTTAGTAGGGTCTCATAAAATAATTTTTGTGGAATTTTTCTATATTTTGGATGTCAGATTTTTATGAACAAACCTTAAGACTCAAGATAGGCCTAAAACCCTACTAAACCCTCAACCAAGACCAATTTATGAAAATGGAGTTGGATATATATATATATATATATATATATATATATATATATTAGTAGGGTCTCATAAAATAATTTTTGTGGAATTTTTCTATTTTTTGGATGTCATATTTTTATGAACAAACCTTAAGACTCAAAATAGGCCTAAAACCCTACTAAACCCTCAACCAAGACCAATTTATGAAAATGGAGTTGGATATATATATATATATATATATATATATATATAATTTGAAACATTAATCCTATTTTAATTTTGAAAGGACTCACTAAATATACTTCAAATGCCAACTAGCCATACAGACTTGTATGGTTGGGGATAAAAATAGGGTTTTACTCACTATTTTTTGTTTTTTGTTTGGGTTTTAAGAGGTTTAAAGAGATTTAAATCACATAGGAGGGAGTATTCATACATAATATAACTCCAAATGTCAATTTAATTCCTGTAAAATATTATTAAGTGTCTCAACTAGGTGCTTCAACTCAGCTAGTCAAAAATGGCCTAATGGACAAGCTAGGGAGAAGTGTGAAAACTTTTAGTGAATGGACTTTTACGGTGCCCTTGATGCTTATATGGCCATGGAGAGTCTTGAAACATGTAATTAACTACCTAGTATGGATTTTCATGAGAAATTTTTATTTTTTTTGAATCCAAATGTGAAGGGTGCATGGAAAAGCAATTTTTTGGATAACAAAGGATGATTGTTCTTCTCTAGGTGATTCTAGATGACTAGGAATACAATTAATGAATGGATAGGTATGTTTGATTTCCTTATACTTCATTAAAATCATTTTTACTACTCATGATTATTTATAGGATTTTCAAATATCTCAAATCATGACGGTAGTTTTTTTGAGCTAGTTGAGGGGTTTTCTTACCACTTTTCATGAAATTTATGACTTTAATTGACACTTGTAGCTCTTGAAACTGAGTGGTTCATCCCATACCCTCTCCATATAAATAATTAACTCCTTGTATCAACTTTACAAGTTTTTTTGTGACCCTTGGACTTTTCTCTTCTTCTCTCTCTCACAAGTTCTATAAGAACTAGCCATTTTGGCATTGTATTGGATGCTCCACCTAAGTATGGTGAAGCATTGATAGAATGTATACCTTTAAATAAATAATACAACTGATTGTTTCCTATTATATGACTATTATAACTGTGTTCTAATTGGATGATGAATCTTGTTTAGTGAAGATTATATATTCCTAACATGTATTCTCATTCTTTCACATTATTGGTAGTTGGAAAGATTCTTCTTGTAGGGTATGTGAAGTGATTTAGGATATGTTCATGGTAATTGAATTATTATATTCATTATTTCCCTCATATGCCTCTAGTATTTTCCTCTTATATTTTCACATTCATTCATAACCTCAAAATGAAGTATTGATGTGAGAAGATAAAGATTGGAGAAGTGTATGCTTAGTTTGTCATTTGATTTCAAGTGTAATATGTATATGGTTGGATGTCATCAGTCAGTTTAGTGTATTACCTCCCTTATATTAGTTTTTTTTAGTTATCCTTGTCCTTTTTTACACCCAAGTTAGTAGTAGTTGCAATCCAAAGTGGTACATCAAGGGAGCTATCCCTATCTAGAGATTCACCTCATTCTTTAGGCTGCCCATAATCCTAAAGGTGATTTCATTGTGCCACTTGGAAGAGGAGAGATCTGTCATCTCCTCAAAGGGTGAAAATCTAAGTGAAAATAGTTACACTTGAGTTGCTAATTGCATTCAATCGTATGACCATCAGGTCTTATGATAAGTGTTATCTTTTGATGAGATATTTTAATATCTTAACCTACATTGTGATTATCTATGGGATAAGTGGACTATGTACGGAAATAATTTGGTTATATGTGCTAGTTTTAGCCTATTTATTTTAATGGTATGATTGATTGGTCTATAGTGAAATTAAATTTGAACTTGCCTTTAAATATACTCAATCATATCCAGTCAGACCTAAGTGGATTTTGAGGAAGTCTAAAGGAGTTATCTATTTGTATTATTAATTGGTTTTGTATTATATTATATTTTTTAGTATTATTTTTAATTAAATATTTTAAGTTATTTCTTTGATATTTGGTTATTGTTTGGTTATGTTGTTATTTGGTTATCATTCCTAGGCTAGAAATGACTAAGTAAACAAGTATATATTGGGGGTTTGGATGGTTAAGGTTGACCATAAATTTGGATGAGGATCCAATAATATTAATCAAAATAATATATAATGTACTCAATTTAATCCATTCTATATTAGTTGGCATCTTTAATTAATTTTTTCCCAACTCTGATCTATTTTTAGATGGATCAATTATTCATGTCTTGCATCATAATGATATAGTTGTCTTTTTGTGTTCTTTAATTTTGATATGTTTATTTTTGTTTGGAATATAAATTGCTTATAATTCACTTCATGTTCTTGGTTATCACAATCACCATCCTATTAATGGTTGGGGTGGTGAGAGCCACCGATGGTTGGGCTCATAGGACTAGTTGGGCAAGTTTGTCCTAATTAGTTCATCTATGTTTGACTCCATACATTCAATGACATCTCACATGTATAATTAAAGATGATAATAATTTAATTATTTATTTACATTTATTATTTAATATATCCTATTATCATTGATGTTAGGTTGAGATAGTGTTCAATTACTTAATATAGTTGTTATATTTTACATGGAACTAATTAATATACAATCCTTGTTATTGATCATGTTAGCTACTAACTTGTGTTATGAATGGATTATTGAATCAAAACAGAAATTTAATATGTAATGTTTTAAATTGATTATTGGTTTAATATGATATACTTCAGGTACACTATATTATTTAGTTATTGGTTTAATTTTACATTGATTTAACTGTCTTTTATAATTTTAATTATATCTGAGATGGATTAAATTCTGATATGTAATCAACCCTTATATATATTCATTGACATATTAATTTCTCATACAAGAAAATTAATCTATGGATATTATCTTGGGACTTATTTATATGTTTTACACTAGTTTCTTAATCACATAAATCCATTGAGTTAGAATGATCTTGATTAAATTATATAGTCAAGTTGAAGTATAATAGTTAATTTGGCTGATCACTTTATGTATGTATAGATCTAATTACATAGATACATATGGTTCCCTTAATAATTTATTAAATATATAAATTTATGGTAGCTTGTTCATAATAAAAATGACCAAATCCTTCCTTTTAAACATGTATTTTAGACGTACCTAGTTGAGTGCATGGTATGTACTCTGTATATATTTGATCTAAAAGATATTACTTTCATTTATTAAGACATGTATGTTGCATATGTGTAATGTAGAATTTAATGAGTTACTATTATATTACTTAATAAATGAAATAATAGTTATTTATATCTCATGATTCAATAATAGGCATCTATAATATTTTTGCATAGATTAATCATATTATTGAGTAAAGGGACTTGAAAGAAATTATAATAATGTCATTCTTATGAATCAATGGAAGAATATAGGAAATTTATTATTAATTATACTCCATTTGTTGATACATAATTAGATATCTAACACCTTCTTCCATGATGATTTATTTCACATTGGGTTTTATATGTTTTACCTTCTTTTTTGATAGTCGAGCTTACCTACCTTGTTGACATGGATTCCCAATAGAGAATTTTTTAAGATTTCCTTAAGTAGAACATTTTATTTGGGTTCTAATCAACTTGAAAATTGATTGAATTCTATTTTATTTGTGATGTTGACTTTTGTGATTAATCATTGTTGTATAAAAACCTTCTTACTTTTTTATAGTATAAGCTGAATTATAAGTTCATTCCTAATGCATGAATTATTTAGGCATTAATTTAATTATGTGATTATGGAATATTATATGAAAATAATGAATCCTTTTTTAATTAGTTATCTAAATTGGATTCATTATTGATAAATTACAAGAGTTTACTTCTCTAAACCAAGTAGATGATTAAGGTTTAATTGTTTAAATGGCTTAGAATATTTTGTTCATAATATTGCATTGAATATGATAATCTAAATGATTTTATAATTTTATTTATTGATTTCTCATAGAATAATTATATTAACCATATCTATATCATTAGTCATTATTCTAGTAATAACATCCATGTTGGTAAAAAAATGATGTATGAATTATTTATACAAATACTATGGTGACCTTAAAGGATGCAAGTCATTTATTAATTTGATCAGTCACACTATGGAACATTGTATTCTAAATATATTTTCTCTTTATGTATTAATTCATTCGATTACATGAATGATTAGAATTATTCATGTGTTAAATTAATTTATGGTTACTGATTTTGTTTACTTCTTTGAATTATGTCTAAACCTAATTATTAGAAACATACAATTTAATGTAAACTTATGATTAAGTTTAATGATAACTTAGAGAAAAAGAGTTATCTTTCTTGGTTAAACTAATCCTTTAGCTTAACCATCCTCAAGTAGGATTGAAACCTATTGAGGAGAGTGAGGTATTTACCTAGGGTTAAGGACCTAGATACAGTACTATGTGGAAGTATGAGTGACACATATGGCACTTGGGTCCTATCCATGTATGCGTACAACAATACACCCCAAACCCTATAAGCCATCTAATATAATAACATGATTACTAATAAAACCTTTTTTTAAGTGTTTACCTCTTTTTAAAAACCTTAGTTCACCTCTTTTGGTTCTAGTTATGAATAATTGAGTTTTATAAATGTTTATAAGTTGTGTTAGCAAACAAGCTAAGTGGGTCTAATATGCATCCAAAATGTACTCTGATATATGATTCCAAAACTATTTTTTGGGGGTTATTTCATATAAGTGCTAATTACCCTATGAGGAATAACAATAAAATCTTGATAAGCTTAACCTTCTAAATTTTTCAAAAATATTCTAAGAGTAACCTTTAAACTAGTAATACCAAGTGTACTGCAAATAAACTTAAAATAATTAAAATGATATTCCCATGAATTGACATAATTTACTTATAATTTCAAGGAATTAAGTCCTTTAAATGAAGGAAATTTACAAGGATGAATACAAATATTAATGGGATTCCTATGAATATAAGGATTCATTATAGGTTTCTAATTATCTACATCATAATAAACTTCATAATATGTTGCTTATGATTAAAATCTATTTTTATGTAAACCTAAAATCAATTCCATTGGAAGTTCCATCAAATTCATGTACTTTCATATGATTGTTTAAATTTTTAGTTGCATTAGATTTATTTAGGATAATAAAATCATAAAAATGGAAAGATTCATAAATAAAATGAGTTTTTTGTTGAGGATTAACAATCAAAACTTGTTATCTTTATCACTGAATGTGATGTTTTCCTTTCAAAATATTAAACTAAGTTGAACGTATAAGATCAATGTACCAATATTTTACAAATATCTCTTCATCTTCTTCCTTGGATATAAATTCAAGAATATGTTGTAAATCATAAGGTCTATTATACTATTAAAAATAAAAAATATTATAAGTATTATCTACTTAATCTGTAACAATATCAACTTTAAGTTGGATGATAAGAGGGACACAACTAGTGGTCATGAGAAAAAAGGAATGAAACAAGAAAGAAGGATGAAAGAATAAATGAAAAAAAAAGATAATATTTATGAAAACTCTCTAGTGGAGTTACCAAAATTTGTTGATGGTGAAAATTGTTACATCAAGGAATCAACCCCTTCACCTATTATGAAGGTCAAGATTGAATACATCCAATTTAATTATAAGTGATATATGAAAAAAAATGATCCTAAGATGTGTAGAGGGATTTTTAAAATAATTATAGGGAAATTTTAGAAAATCAAAAACTAAGTTATAGATTATTATATTTTATAAATAAAATACTTCTTTCAAAATAAAATTAACATCAAATTAAATTTATGTATCTAAACTAGTCAATAGAGTAAATCCTATGAAAGAGGAAATATCTTAAATAAAATATCTCTTATCCATAAAATATTATTTTCAATATCTCTCTTTATCAATCTCTTAATGCCAAACCAAATGAAAAGTAAAAGAAATGAAAGTGATAACCAAACAAATAAATAGAAATGAAAACTATCAAATAGAATGTAATCTGTGCATTAATTATGTATATCCAAGGAAATATATTCAAGTTTAAAATAATTTTGAAACATTACAACTTAATCAAATAAATTCAAAACATAATAAATTGAAAAATATGCCAAATTATCATGCTAAGCATTTAAAAAATTATAAATGATCATGATTTTTAATCATAGGGTCAAATATATGTATCTATATCAACTTTAACTAATAATAGCATTATGCATATTACCTTATAAGTACACAAGAAAATAATTTAAATAGTGTGACAAAATATATCAAGACAATGTCATGAAAATAGGGTGTTCTAATCATACAACTATGCATTCCAATTAGAGAGGTAGAATAATCAAGACTCATCATTTTGTAATTTTTATCAACATTCCATCATTGTCAATAAAATGTATTAGAATTCATACATAAAATATATTGATCAACTTCATATCACATTATGACATCTCAAAACATGATCTAAACATATAAAATCATATTTTAAATTATAACACCAATTATTACCAAACAAGATAGAGCATAGTATATTACAATTTCATATTGATTTAACTATAAGAATGAGATGTAAATATATTAGATTTATGAATTTAATAAATGATCATAATTTCTATTTGATCAAATATATTTTATGCATCATCTTGAAATAATTTTATGAGTAATTAAATTAGATCAACATATCAATATTTCATATTAAAATATATAGAGAGAAACAATTATTTAGGAAAATGTAAATAAATTGGACCCCACTACTAGATTTAAAATTTATAGCCAAAATTAATCATACGACAGAACTGATCGAGTTAAGAATTTCAAAAAAAAAGAAGGGGTACTGAAATTAGGCATAACAAAGTGATGCTCTAGATTAGTATAATCAACTTAATTCTAATACTATTTCTATTTTATAAGACTTAGTGCTTTGGTTTAGGAATTTAAAACCAATGATCTTCAAAAATAAAATATCTCATTCCATTAACTATAAATAGGTAGAATATGAAACTACCCAAACATTCATCAAGTGTTGGAAAGCCTTAACTAAAAAATCAAAATAAAACATGTTGGAGGACAACCTCTTCCATTTTTTTACTAATTATCTCCACTTTAAACTATAATATAGAGTTAGGAGTCTCTCTCCAAACTATTTTTAAGAATCCCTTACTCAAGATAAATACAAATATTTCCTCATAATATAGTTTGAGCCTTCCCAACCTATCTTAGGAACTCATATGCTTATGAGATATAAAAATAAACATGTTATTAATGATGGTGGTAAAGATACTTATGACTCAATACATGCCATTGATGTTAATTATTCCTGGTGGCTCCAATGAGGTGACTCTTTCTCAACATTTCATGGAAATTAAGTCCTATCCTCCTCCCTATTCATCTTAATATTTAAACAATATTGACATTAATAAACCTCTTTCCATGGAATAAATCCAAAAAACATATCCCTAAATATTTTACAAGAGAAGTTTATCCTATTTACCTTACTAAACATTGGTATGATCCATAAAATATTTTTTTGTTTCATGAAAGTTGGGTAAATTTACATGAAACATTTAGGTAATATATGAACTTTGCACATGAGATTCTCCTTGGTCCCAATTTTGATCATGAAACTATGATCCATGAAAATCAACAAGCCTTTGACAAGAAAGATAAATCCCATGATTCCAAAGATAATCATGATCCTCTCAATCAAGTTAATAATCACCTTTTCATCTATAAAAACCGACTTCCAAATCATCAACCTCTTAATACTCAACCCCTTTGGTTCAATATTTTTGAAATCTCATTTGATCATCATTATTTAACCAATAATGAAAATGTGATAAACATGAGAAACATGAGGTGTGTAGCCACTTATATTGATCATTATCCAAATTTTACTTATAAAAAGTTTCACATTAACTTAATTGTTCAATACATTTATCCATCTCATTTTTTAGATGTTGATCATATGTAATTCTATACCAAGTCATCTCTTATGACTATTTTTACCAACTCGATATAGTCACACTCACAATAGTTAAAATTCCATCAACCACTTTCATCCCATTTCATAATAATTTTGAAAATATATCCAAAAAATTTATATGGTTTTTTTTTTAATTTCACCCCTCTATTAATACTGCATTTTTTACCCAATACAATCATCTAAAATCAAACATACTACATCAACTAACTTGATGCGGTCTATTTTTGTTCCTAAATTTTTTGTATTGAATCGACCAAATTGATAAAACCAATCATTCATAAATCCTAAAATATTACATCAAACAAATTAATTTAATTTATTTATATTTACATTTATATTATTACTACATTTATGAACTCAATAGAGTTAGCTTAAAATTCTCTTGCACAAAAAATTGCATTGAACATATCAATGTAGTCTGATCTACCAAGTGTAACTTTATTGACTAAATCAAACCATCACCATTTAGCTTCATTTAAATTTACTTAAAATCCTCCATACATTGAATTAATTCAATATTATACACATTAATCTCAATCTAGTTCAATACCCTCATGATATGATTAATGGGATCCCATTATAGAACTTTCTCGCATCCCTTCTCAAATTCATTTTATTGAACTCATTGGGAATTACCTCCCTCAATTTTATTATTTAATTAAATATTTTTTATAAATTAATATCCTTGGACCTCCACATGTATGGCATGAATCCTCCTTGTTTGGTTATGAGGATAATATTGTCCAATAGTGTGAATACATGTCTATACAAGTCAATAGAACTTTAGATGCTTCTCTTTCGATTATATAGATTTTTTATGAAATATGTATTTCTTAAAATGGTAAAAAAATATTTATTAGTGTATAAATCGGTGACATCCAAGTCAAGCATGATTTTATTGATGAAGGATTAGGCAGGTATGTCACTTCTATTAATTTCATTAAGACTCTAAGATACTCCAAATTTGACATTAAATCCACCCAAAGTATATGCCAATACTAATATGATAATAAATGCCTCCCCTTAGATGTTTTTAGATTCCCATCATGGTTCCTCTTATCATAGTTAGAGTAAAGTTCATGATCTTCAATTTTCCATTATCTCATAATATTCTACTTGGTCAACATTGGATGCATAGTATGAGAGCCATTACCTCTTTCACATACAAATGTGTCAAATTTCTTTAAAATGGTGCTATAAAGAATATATGACGTGATACTAACCCTTGGAATATAAAACAATTACAATAGTGTGGTGTTTTAAAATACCAAACTTGAACCTTTAACTAACATCCCCTTTGGTGATTCTTAATGCTTTAATTATCCCATCAACTCTAACTATGTCTATAGTGGACACCATGATCTTATGGGAAGCATACCATATAATATATTAGATTGTAAAGATGATGAACTTTATGAGATTAGAATTAATATCAAATATTTAGCTATAGCTTATAGCATTATCACTCAGTTACCACTTTCTTTATGACTTAGATTTCACCAAAAGCTAACAAACACTTAGTTCAATTGTCAGGTATAAATAATCAACTCGTCATTATTATTTGAATAATAAATCAACTGATGTCTTCTAAATTAACCTCTTTACACTTGATTAAAATAATGGATATTATATAAATGATTCATACCTATCTATATATGTTCAAGAAAAGGAGGTATAAATCCTTAGCTATGAATGATCTTTACAACATTATTATGATTCTACTTTACTTGTACATAACATTCATTTATTGTATGTAATTCATTCTCCTTATACTACATCTGACATTATTTCTTATTTCATTCAAGATCACAAGTATATGAAGGATCGAGTAGCATATTATTCCCACTCTACTATGGTAACCTACGAGCCTCTTAAGAGTATGCTCCTAGATCATGCCATGATAAAACCATACTAGTTCATATAAGTTTTTGATCCTTAAAGTAGCCTTTATCCCAAGATGTTAGCCACATTACCTATACCCACACGTTGCCTATCTCTTAAACTAAAAAACTAACCTAGGAGCCTACTCATACATACATGGACCATTATGATCCATTTGATGAGTTATTACCCATTTGAAAGCTTTATTTTCCACCTATACAATGGGAAAATAAGCCATATTGTGATTTTCATAAAATAACTATTCATTAGGTCAAACATTGTCAACCATACCAAATGAGCCATATTGTGATTTTTCCTCCCATAAATAGTATATCTCCCCAGTAAGAATTCTCCTAAGTGTACTAGTTATTTTCATGGAATAACTATTCATATGTCAAGACATTGTTGATAACTTGAAAAATACAATTAGGTGATTCATCTTGAAGTAACACAACACTATAGTGATAAGAGCCTACCAACTCTTAAGATATCACTAGAATATATTCCCAATCATGTAAATGTTTATTTCCTTTGGCATTAATGTGATACATACCATACATAAAGATGTAGATTACTCCAACACCATATATGTGATTTTACAAGGCCTACACATTTACCTTAATAACAAAATTTTAAGGATTATTCTTAGATGAAGGTGTAACCTTATCATAAACACACACATTATCATAGATAATAAGATATCATCCATACCATAGTTCATATTCATCACATTAATTATAAATAATAAGAGGCACCACATCCTTTTCCTTATTTATCTCATCCTACTACATTTTTTATAGATCTAATGTGTTAGAAAGTCCTTTCATGACTCTCTATAAAGATAGATGAGACCACAATCAGAGATAGATGTCAGTAAAAATAGTATTTATCATATGTTATTATTGATGTATGTTAAGATATATATCATTGGTTATGAGCACATGTTAGTGTGACATACCATGTTGTTATTCACATTCTCTTTTGATTGAATTTGATATTTACATTTCATTATGCATAATGATGTTTCCTTGTTTTTATATCTTGATTATATAATTATTATCTTCTCTTTTGGTACATTTTGTGTTTAATTGTTTTTACATTTATGACATCTTATTTATGACATTTCTTCATCGATCTCACTTAAATTCAATGATTTTTTTAAAATTAAAACATAGGTAGAACCTTTGGGTTTTATTTTTTTACTTTTGTTTATTGATGATAATTTCAGTAGTAAATTTTATTCCCCCTCTTTTTGGGATGATCATTATTTTCATAAGTTATTTTTTTATCTATTTTGTAATATATAATAACCTCCTAGTGTCCTTGACATAATAACATATCCCATGCCACATTAATAATAGTACCTTGTATTTTTATGATTTGTTACAAGTATACCCATCATTTTAACACTCACTCATTACATAAAAAAGTATTCTATGATCCCAAATTCTCAATATATCTTTCTTCATTTAAGGAATGCATAGGTTAATTTTTATATTGTACACTTTACTATGGTCACATATAGGAATTCATTGATGTCATGACTTTGTGAAATTTTATCTCATGGTAAAGTGTAATCTCCATTATGTTCCTAACCTATTTCACTCTTGATTAGTTTTTAGAACCTATATGGAGGAGGTATAGAAAATGACATAAAATTTTAAATGACATCCTAAAATAGATTAAAGTCAATGATTAAAAGGTAAAATATAATATTCAAAATTCACATCACACAAAAAAACATGATGTTAATTTGGCACACCTCATATTCTAGTCAAATATCAAAATCCATAATTAGCCTCATAATATATCTAGGGTCCATTCAGGTGTTGGATGTTAGTAGACTAGGGTAGGATATCTCATTATCATATATGATCTAGTGCCACCTAAATTCTCATGTAATTACCCAATCTTCACTTTATACCAACAAATTTTTAAAGGGTCCTAAGTAATGAAGAACACATTATAGAAATATAGGATAATTTTACTTTCTATGAATAAAAATCCTTCATGGAATGATCTATCTACTTCACTTGTTATCCCAAGATTTATTTTTTATATTCAGTGTCTTAGGTCTTTGATGTCAATAATTTTTATCATGTGTACACTTTTCTAGTGTGTCTTATCATTCCTAAAGATATCCACATCATCCATGTGTCACCTCACACTCTTGTTTAACACTACATTAAAACATGTCAAGATAGGGTTAAGATTATATAAATATTTTAAGCACAAGGGTGATAAAGTAATATGTATTAGGATAATTAATTGTAAACTCAAATAAATGAATATTTTGAATTATAATAATAAGATATGATAAATATAGAAAGTAACAAAATTGAAAGATGTTTAATTGATTTCATTACCAAAATAAAATGATACTTGGGTAGGTTATATTGTGTAAGTAGATACAGACTGGAAATAGGTGTAAATTCTGTAGGATTATTAGTATATATCATTTATCAGATTCTATAAATCATATTTCTATATTCATATATACTACCTAAGATATGGACACTACCATCAATGTTAGTGTCTAACTATGATATGGGTGTCTAGTACAAAATAATGATTATAAGTTGATGTGATAAAATTAATTTTTCTAGATTTTATGTTTCCTTTCTATTTTTGTATTCATATCTAGGACACTAATTGTCTCTCATTGTTAATTTATTAGACTCTAGATAGTCTCCCTTCTTCACCCTTACAATGATTTCTCCATAAATGGGTTACTAAACTCAAGGTGTTGAGCTAACCAAAATGACCCTTTTATTAATGAGCACTACCTACATATAAAATACTCCAATGAGGGCCTCATACTTATGTATTTATCCTTTATGAGTGGGAGTGTGTGTTCACAATGATGGAATATACTATATCAAGATGCATGTATTGTTATATCTTGTAACTTGAAAAATATCACTCATGGGTTTCTCTTTGAAATCTTAAGATATTTTTTATGACTAATCCTATGACTGATAAATAAATAGGGATAAATAGAGAATAATAACTCAGTTGTGTAATTGATTTAATGATCCTTGCTAGGTGCTTGTTTGGTATTTTTTAGATCATAAATTAGATGGATTAGACTCATATTTATACCATAAATTTTTAAAATATCTCACAATAGGTTTAATTAAAAAAAATATTCCAAACCATAGGTTTTGAAACATTTCCAATTTTCATGATTTTTGGCAAGTGGATACTAGATAAGGATTTGGACACTACTATCATTAGTAATGTCTCTCTATGGCTAGTAATTTCTACAGGAATATAAAATAGGTATTATTATAAAAATAAAAGTGAAGAATTATCATAATATTTTAGGATTTATATGTATTACAAGATATTTTCATCATTATAATGATATAGATCAAACTAAGAGATAAGCATTTAGGCATAGTGAGATGGTGAATGTGAGCCTTTTTGTAGCATGGAGGTATAAAAATTAAGGGTAGATCCTTGATTGATATTTTAAATGTATAATAATAATATGATCTAAATATTTAATTTTATTATCTACATTCCCCACTTTAATCTATTAATGCATAAGGATGAAATTACTAGTTTAAAATTAAAAAATGTGTATCGAGTATGTACAACACACATTACCTTTATTTGAGTCAACTTTGAGTGTTTTTATAATGTATGTCCTATAATGAAGAGATGATATAATATAATTTAATGGATATTATCTAAAAATTTAAATAATTAAAGTGGTTTGAAACTAAATATAGAAAGGAAGGAGTACACATGTGCATTGATGTAACCATGTTACCTCTTGTGCATTGATGTAAATATACTTCCTTATGAATCATTTGATATAGAAGAGGTTTAGACCTAAAACTTGGAAAATTAAATAGAGATATTATAATTTATTATTCCATAAATATAGTGTAAGGAGGAGTGTTTACATGACCATTGAGAATACTAAATCTAAAATGCACAACTCAAATGTGAATATTTAATCTAGTGAAGACGAGTGATATAATCAATTAATATTATAAATTTGGTGATATCAGGTGATTTAATCACTAAAAAATATAAATTTTTTGAGGTTTAATTATTTAATCAGTTAAATATATATAATTAACCACTTTATATAGTAGAAAAGGCTTGATAATAGTACATCTTGGTGTAATTGGTGTGTCTTGGTGAATAGGAAAATTGGTAAGTTTTACATTCTTGGTAAAATAACATGGAATATTCACCTATATTATATATAAAATATATTATATGTTCTATTTGGACATAATATAGGATCAATATAGATAGGATAAAATGCATAAAGATATTACTTATGTGTAAAAGTGAAATCAAACACAATCTAGAAAAAGAAATTACATCACAATAGTAAAATTCTCATTAGATAATTAGCCATAAAATCTTTAGTAAAGTGCATTATTATTGTGAGAGATAAAAATTTCCTCACGTCCTCATGAATTTGGTATAATATTTCATAATGACCTAAAAATTCTACTAAGCAAGCTAAACAACATGTGTATGGAAAAGCCATTTAATGGAAGAAAAACCTACACTAATACCCCCCTTAAACATAACTTAGATGGATAGTGGAATTAGGTCCAATAGAAGAGGCCTAATGAGGTATGCAAGTGCACATAAATTTTTCCCCATATAATAGGATTTCATAGATGACTAAACCCAATAAAATATCTCATAAATGAATATATTTGCTCTTAGTGAATGGTTTGGTGAATATCTACAATTTTCATTATTGTCTAGATGTAGTAAAAACTAATTTCTTACTCATAGATTATCACCTATATTAAATTCATGTAAATATTTATATCCTTATTTTTTTTAGTGGAGGAACAAATTAATACATAACTATATTGTGTTTTAGTTGTGTTAAAAGATGACTGTCAATTGTCAAAACTAGATACCAAATTTAATGAGAATCCATTGAATCCAAATAGCCTTAGTGATAACATTAACAACTCCTTTGTATTATACCTTAGTAAAGATAAATCAATATCATTTTTATTTTTATTTGACTAACTAATCAAACTTAAACCTAGGGATAAAATGTATCTTGAAGTATACTTGTGATTTTTAATATCACTAGCCCAATCTAAATCTATATAGCCCAATTAAGTCAACATTGATGTTCATTCCATAGTGAATATTGAAACTATGAGTACCCTAAATGTATTATAAAATAAACTCAACTAATTTTTAGTTAATATCATGTGGTTATTACATAAATTAGAGTCCATTACAACTACATATGAAATTTTAGGTCTAGTGTGTGTAAGGTAGATGATACTACCAACAAGTTGTCAATATAAGGTAACATCAACCAAAGGAGATAGATAATAAACCTCAAGATTCACAATAGATATAAAAGGAGTCATATTTGGATTACATTCATCCATGTTAAACCATGAAAACAAATCAATATCATACTTGGATTATGAAATCATGATCCCAAATTCATACTAAGAAATTTAAATCTCGAGGAAGTAATGCAATAAGCTCAAGTCAGTCAATGAAATACTATAAGACAAATCAATTTTCACTATTTTGATGGTGGATGAAAAATATTATATGACTTATATGTCATCCACATAGAGAACCAAATCCAAAAATGTGTCATCCTACCACAAAATGTAGAAATTTAGATCAAAACCACATCTGGTGAACTGAATCAAAAGAAAAAAGGAATATATATTAACATACCAAGCTCAAGGAGCTTATTTGAGGCCATAGATATATTTTTTAACTTTATCAACTAGGCATGAATCTTCCAAAAATCCTTGTTGTTTCTCCATGTATATTTACTCTTTAAAACTCACTATGAAAAAAGGCATTTTTCACATCCATCTAATGAACATATCATAAATGTGCTTATATTATCATGAGAGTGAGTCAAATTGAGTTCATTTTTTCAACTAGGGTGAACATCTCAATTTATTAAATTATTGGTATTTGATAAAAATCCTTTGATATCAAATGTGCTTTTAATTTATCTATAGGCCCATCCATTATAATTTTTTTCGTAGATCCACCTACTATTGGAACACAACTATATACTAAGAGCGGGGGGGGGGGGGTGAATCACTAGATCAACTAAAATTATTCCTTAAAATACTTTTTTATATATATTAAAAATCATATGAATATTAAATCAAATATGTAGAGATCACACACACACAAATACACATGACACTAAATGTATAGGTGGAAAACCCATTAGGATAAACCATGGTGAGAATAGATGCTAGAATATATTGTTCTAATCTATCCTTATAGTCAAAACCTCATTGGTTACACATTTAAGGTCACCTACCCTAAGGAGACATCAATCCCCTAGTTTAAGAGCACCAAATCT